>ML829610.1:22194-40613 GCA_009831015.1 Picea engelmannii
AGAGAAGAAATGATTTTTTAAAGATGACAAAGTGAATTGAAGAAGGAAGTACATGTAGACCCTGGGGATTATTAAATAACAGAATTACAAAATAAGAAAGTGTCAGGTCAGCCCTAATGTTAAAAGGAAGTGACATAAATGGTATTAATAAATATAATTATACATTCATTTGATAAACATGTCGAATTTCATAGGAAATCAGAAGTAAAGAAGGCCGGATTTCAAGGGAGGATGAAGTCTCTGGGTGATGTGTTCTAAGGTATGTTATTTTCAGATCATCTTACCATTTTTGCTACAACATTTTTTCTAGAATGATTCAGATCGTGAAATTTCTATGGTATTGATAATACATATCAAGGTACCTGTGGTAAATGTTTCAACTCTTGATTCTCTATAATTATGGATATACACTCCGTGGAAGATAGGGTTTTTGACCAGTCCTGAAGCTAGTCAATAAATAGGTGTTCCGGGTAAAACAATCATAACTTCTTCATAGAGAATCCAAATGAAGTGGGACAAATTGAATTGGAACGCATACAAACTTTAGTTTCGTGTGTGTGCATTTCAGAATCTGGTGTTAAATATTACGCACAAAGCATTCTTTACAAGTTTGGTCTCCTGAATAAACCAGAATTGAACAAGGTCTACCATTCTCTCTATAACTTCTTTTTGGGGAAGATTAAAGGAGTGAAAATTGAAGCATTTCAGAGAATAAATTGAGTAATATTATCTACAAGATCGGATTATTCCAAGAATTGAAGAATTGCATAAGTTTAATAAGTCTCAGGAAGCATTATCAAGTTCTATGTGATGGTTGATTAATGGTGATGATTTAATGTAAAGTTCTATTATCTCTCATATATTCTTGGGTGTAAGGAAGGGGAAAGGATGGAGAGGTCAAACCTCTCTTTATATTGGAGGATTGTATCTTCCTCTTGGAGGTTTATCCCTCCATTTATATTTGGAAGCTGTAGCTACGTTTGGAAGTCATTCTTCCCTTGAACAATAACTATTGATTATTTCTCATACACTATGCATGGTGTATTGTGGTGTATTGGTGTAACTCTTATACTATTGTTCATTGCTCATTGGATATAGTTGAATGGTTTAAGTATAAGTTGAAAAGTGTTTTAAACTATAATTGATACTTATCACCCCCCTCTTAGTATCAACATATGCATTATAATATCATGGACCTCCATACCAAAAACCATCCTGACCCAGTTCGTCATTTGGGAGAAAAGTTGAAATCATCACCTACAAAAAAGTTCACAAAGAATGTTATCAAAGGAGTTGCAAACTCTAACAGTTTGATAAATTCGATCTATAGGAGGGATGCCACCTGTTCGACAGGGTTCGAATGGTTTACTATGAGGTATTTGGACATTAGGGACATGTTTTCTATCACTAGATCAAGTGGCATGACCTGTTTCAAAATACATTTATCACAATAGACAAGATCCAAAGGGAATCCATTGAAACCACTTGGGATTCGACCTATTTAGAGTAGGAAAGATTGATACACTATAGTTAACAATGTTTTTTTTTAGGAAAGGGTTGGATTCATGAGCCAAGAGAGGAGAGAGTGGAAGGAGCATTTTAACTGCTTATTTGTAAGCCCAAGGGCCTGTTTGTAATCAAAATTTATGCCATTAAAGATTCATGATATTTTTTTATCAGATTGTCTTATTTGTTTTTCATTTCTGTTGTTATCCTCTTTCTTGAATATATTGTAGGTTTTGAGGATCATACCTTCCATTGATTAATGGATTCATGAACAACATATTATATATTGCAGCTTTCCCATTAAATCATTGTTTATTGTTTAAACAATATTTAATCTGTTTGCCGAAAGGATCTTTGTACGATGGATGTTCTTCCTTTTGTCATATTCTTTATTCTTCTACCCATAATTATATATAACCTTTATGGGGTATTAAGTTTGATTGTGTTTTATCTATAGGATTTTATGACTCCATGCCCAGTGGAATGCCTCTGCAGACAGTTTGTTTCCCTCTCCATTTCTTAATTAGTCTTGTTGATCCACTCAAGTATAAACTTATTTTAATCATTTATATTTTGATGGGTACTAGAATTGTTCTTAAAGTATTCTAAGAACAACTCATGGTGCTAACAGGGGGGGTTTGTTTTATGGTTTATCTTACAACCACTCTTCAAAACTACCCCCATAGGTACTCTCCAGGATTTGTTTCTCCATCCAATAAGGTGGGAAAGTAAGTAAATATTAACCCAGATCCAAAATCTTGTTTGGTTATTTTAACCAAACAGTGGGAAGATTGATTCGACCCATTGAATTGTGGCTTGCTTGTTGATTATCCATAAGGAGATTCTTTGGACTTTACATTGATGTGGGTTTGATGCTCACCATGATCACCTGGGGTTTTGAATCCAATATTTTTTAGCAACTCTTATTTCGGGTTGTAATGTAAATTGTTTGTGATGTACAGTGAAGGGGTTTTATGACTATTTTCTTCTCATCCTCTCATGTCGACTTGAGGCATTCTGGTTATATTTTTGACTGAGTCAAATTGCTTGATGAAAATATCATGCATAAATATTTACCAGTTTAAAGAATATCTATGGTTTTAAAAGGAAAAATGAAATTTGAATAGTTTAATAACCCTACCATTTTCTTGGAGATTGATATTGGACAGTTTAAAAAAAATATTTCTATATCATCAATATTGTATGTTAGAAGAATTTTTTCCATGCTATGGATTCTGCATGTTGAAGTTTGAAAAGAATTTTATGGAACAAACAAAATTTGGTGGGAGTTTTGGAAATAAGTGTGCATGGTAAACAATGCATATTCAAATAATTTTGTGGATATTTAAATGATTGCTGTTGGATAAGGGAAATGTTGATTTTAAATTCAATAACTGATTCTTGTAACAAAATAGTAATCACTATATTCCCATTCATCGTCTCATTTTTCACTCATTATACACCTACCACGTTCCCAATAACATTTTATCCATCCCTTGTTCTATCATTTTGAATATCATTTTTAATGTAAAAGGATTATAGAGGATTGAATAATGATTATGGGTTGGAAATTATGACATGGAGATATTGTTTTTGGAAGAAAAGGTCTCTTCATTGCTTGAACAATATTCATTGTCGATTCCCTTCCATGCTACCATTTTTCATTCATTATAAACCCCCTCATATTACCGATGACCTTATCATTCCTTGTTCAATTGCAGTTAATTATTAAATTATATTTGGTGAAGTTGTGTCAATGGATGCATTGCATATGATTTTGTTGTGAATTATAGAGCCAACATCTTGATTTTATTTAGGTACAGTATTAGTGAATGGATTGATAAAAGAATTCATATTCTGATTGGAATATTTCTTTAGGATGAGTTTCTTTAGTATGGGAAACAATGGAAGAGGCATAAACATAGGTAGAGGAAATGATTGGCAAACAGGCCATAGAAGGCCACGATTCTCAATACATTTTGATGTTGATCCACAAGAACTAAATCAGATTTTCCAATATAGGTGTTTTAATCTAGTTGGCCAAGGAATTCTGCAACCTAGGCTTGAGAGGCCTCCTTTTCAGCCACACTAAAATTTCTCTAGTATCCATGTTTCCATTCATGTTTCTATGCATCCAAAAACACCTACCAACTTTGGCTGGTAAGAGATCATCCACCAGCCAGTTGCACATAATAATGGGTGGCATAGAGTATCGTTTTCATTTCCCCCTCCTCCATCACCATTTAATCCAAATGCACAAGCTGATCGCATTGTTTCACCAACCAAGTCTTCACATGCAAGCAAAAGGATTAAAACCACTATGCCCAAACCATAGATTTCCAAAGGGAAAGAAGTGGAAAATTCCCCTAAATCTTCTAAAAATTCATTTGAATCAGTATCCTCCCATCTCCAAATCTGGGATAATTTCTCCCATGTCATCACCAAAATCCATCCTCAACGTTCCAATCAACCTAAAGATGCTATAGAATGAAAAACAAGAGGAAGATGAAAAGAGAGCACTACTGAAAAAGAGGCAAATCGCCTCTCATAGAAAATATGGTTTTAAATGTTGTTAATGCTATTTTATTTTGATGATAGTATTCTTATTTGATATGAAAGAATTTTGGACAACAAATACACATTTAGACAGAATTTTGGACATCATGTATATAATGTTATTTTTGGATATAGTCATGTTTTTATTTTTTTTATATTAAAATATTTGACGATTAATATGAGGATGGGAGTTACAAGGCATATGTTTGAATTAAATCTTTGGGGTATTATACTTCATGTTTTGATGATTATTAAAGAATTGAAAATGGGATTGACAAGGGGTCCCACCTATTTAGTTATTATTTAAATAGACCCTTATCTTTATATATATATATATATTATTATTTATTTTTATCAACTAATTAGTTAATCTAATTAAGCTTAACAAAAGAAAGGTAGTTGAACTACCATAACTTATTGAGAAAGAATAAAAGCTTAATCAATTGAAGAGACAAACAGAGGAGAGAACATAAGGATAACTTCTAATATAAGGTATGCTCTATACTTGTGAGATAATTCTTTTTCTTCATTCATTCTGAGTTTACTAGAAAGCTAAACCATCTTGATGACAACATGGTCTTATTGAAAGAAACATGATTCAAAACTAAATCATATATTTCAACATCTTGTTTCTAAAGGTGTATGATTTATATTTGACAGTTTGTGTGTTCTTTTTTGTTTATGGATTAGATTTCATGACTGATAAAGAATATTTTGCAAACTCAAGGGACACCATTTTTATGGCAAGCTGATCCAAATATTTAGCTTACTTTTTTTTTGTCATATAATTTTTGTATGGTGCCCATAGGAGAATTTTAAATTTGACTTTGGTCCCACCCTCACAGGGGTTTGTAAAGAGAGTTCTTCTTTTTAGCTCAGAATGAAGTTAATATAAAAAGCATATTTCTAATTTCAGTCTCACATGCTTATCTTAATGATATTGTTCATATTTTACTTTTATTCTTGTTTCTTATCCATATACACACTTATGTATATCTCTACTTATTTTATTTTTTTCACAGTTCCATATAACATATAAAATCATCCTTAGTCCCTAGTACATATTACCTGTGGCTTAAGAAATTGTTTTGAATTAAACGTTATAAACTCTGGGTAACATTCCCAACTATATTGCCTTAACCTAGCAAGATTTTAAAATTCTTGAGTAAGGTTCTTCATACCTTTTACTCAACATTTATTTGGCGACCATACTGGGGAGATCTCTCATATCTCTCTGGTTGATTATATCACGATTATATTTCATTTTTTTTGTTTTGAATGATTACTCTTTGACTGATTTTTTTCCATGACAGTACTTGTTACGAGACATCCCAATATTGGAAACGGTTTTGATGACCAAACCAAGATTACATTGACTTTATTCAACACTATTTTAGAAACTGCTAGTACTCGTGATGATATTGAACTCTCTTGGGAAGTAATTGAAAGAGACATAAATATTCGTGAACATTGGGAAGCTAGGAAAAGACATCCCATAAATAAAAAATAACCTTTCCTCTTATCTATTTCAATATTTTTATTTCATGTCCTCTAATTCTCGTATTTCATGAAGAAGAAGAGGCTTGTTCCTTGAAGTTACTCTTATTTTTGAAATAGGGAGGAGAAAGTTTGTTTTAAAAACATAACAAGGTTCTCTTAGGCTAAACTTCTTTGATTATGCCAGTTCGTCTTCATCTTCCATAGCTATCACCTTCAATATGACATCTTCGGGTAGTGGTAGTGGCAGCGGAGGTTCCTCCTCCACACAACCTTCCACTTCATCTGTGATTGATAGTATCTATAGTCATCAAATCCGTATTCAATATAATACCAATCCTACCAAGGTCATCAAGAAATATGGGCTTTTCCAATTTGAGGAAGATTCTACAACCACCCCCTGGCACGTGTCTTCCCTCTTGAATCTCACACCAGCCACCCAACCATTACCAAAATTCAAAGATCACTTACCTAGGTTCTCGGGAAATAGTATTGTTACCAAGAATGAACACTTGGTATATTTTATAACAGTTTTCATAACATAGGGGCTAATGATAGTGATACTTGCATGTGTTTATTTATCAATTATCTTGAAGGGAAAGCTACAACTTAGTTTTTGATCTCCCTCCTAAAATCCTTTCAACTTGGGAAGAATTTGCCTATTGGTTTGAGTCCACTTATGGACATCACAAGAGTCCAACTGATCAGTTAAGGGAATACAACAATATTGCCTATAAATATGGTGAAACCCTTAAGTCTTTTAACCTTCGCTTCTCCAAGCTATATAATCAAATTCCCAAACTAATCTATCCTCAAAATAAAGTTGCATTCATGAATTATTATAATTCATTACCTTCTCCTTATTGTCATAGAATTGAAGAAAAGGTTATTGAAAATATTAGTTCTACTCTTTATACTTTCTTAGAATACAAAGAGAAACTTGAAAGGACTGTTCTTCGTAAAGGAGACTTGGTCAAGCAAACAAACATGCCTGCCATTTTACAACTCATGCAAGATATGAATAATAAGATGATAGCCTACAAACGAACAAGAATTTACTCTGCCTCTTCCACCAGGGCTTCTTCTTCTTCCCTAGTGCCTTTTATAAATACTAATGAGAACACTTTTCAGCCAAATGCCATAATGAATCGCACTTGGTGTAACTTCTGTGAATAAAATCGTGATGAAAACACCTGCGAAGTTAAAATAAATGCTATAGATAAGATCTTTGGAAAAATGCCTAATACCATGATCGATGTTTTAGATTGGGCCAAACCAGAGAATGTTATGGTAGTCAATACTAGGAACAAATCTTACACCGCCAAGATCAAATTTGATCTTCCCCGCACTTCTTCTGCCCCAAGATCATCTTCTCCAAATGTTGATACAAAAACTGTCAGAACTTTAAGTGACCAAGGAGTATCTTCTCATGTTCCCTCTTCTAAATATAATATCCTTAACCAATTGGATAATATCAAAGCTGATGTTACCCTTTTGGACATGGTTTCCATTCCTGAACAACAAAATCATCTTAAGAATTTTATGGAAGGTAAACTTTCCACCATATATGATCTATTTGAAGAGACGAAAGAAGAGGATTAAACTATAAATAATATAGGTGTAAATAACTTTAGGAACCCTGTAAAACCCCCCCCTTTCTATATTTCAGTAAAAATCATGGATAAAATAGATCATTGTTTCCTAATTAATGGCAGATCTGGTCCAAGTGTGATGTCTAAAATTATCATGGAAGATATTGGCTTATATTGTACCAATGAAAATTCTAGAAGCATGCTCTCTTATAATAATTTTCAACAATAAACTATAGGTGAAATCAAGGATGCAACCCTAGTTCTGTGTGCACATCCCGAGATAAGGACAACTCTCAATATCTAAGTAATTGACATGCCAATGAGTAATTACTCAATTATTTTGGGAAGGGACTGGAAAGCCTTAATTGGTGGATACATTTCAATCGATGGCACACATTCGTTTGTTCCTCAAAATGGAAATAACATTATAGTTCTTAGGGAAGGAATAATTTCACCTTATATAGAGAGTGTTCCTCAACCCAATGTAAATTACATCAAAGAATATTTAGGGGTTTAATCTATATTTTCTGATCAAGGTGATACTATATTTAAACCAATTGATTTTGATGATGAAATGTGGCACATGCATTTCGATGGCTCATTTTCTAACGAAGGTAATGGAGTTGACATCATTTTATATTCCCCTATAGGAAAAATTCACAATTTCTCTTATAGGTTGGGATTTTCTTGTACAAACAATTTTTTTGAGTTTGAGGCATTATTGTTGGGCATTGAAAATGCATATAACCTTGGTTGTGGCCACCTTACAATATTTGGTGATTCTGAACGTATTGTGAACCTTGTGCGGAAGATTTATGTACCAAACAATAAGTTACTTAAGAGTTATACCCAATATGTTTGGATGTTGATTTCAAATCTCTTTTCATTTAACATCACTCATGTTAAAAGGGAATTTAATTCAATAACTAATAGTTTAGATTTTTTTTCGATTTCCCTTACTCGGAAAATTTTACCTCAAAGCCCTGATTGTATGTTCCAATATCTATATGGTCCTCACCTCCATGACAATCTAGAATCGTGGCAAATTTTGATAAATTCATTTACACTTTCATACAAAATGAACCTTTTAAGACCAAGGAAATCATCTTTGTTGAAGACAACAAATTCCCTAAAGCCTTGACTCTCTTGAAAGTTCATTTTTGTCAAGTGATGTAGGAAACAAAAAAACACATAAGGAAGATGATTCAAAAAGGAAAGTTGGTTATAGAATTTCCTTGAATATTGGGACATCTAAATCTCCAAAGATCATTAAATTAGGTTCCCAATGTTCTGATGAAGAGAAAGAGAAATTCACGTAATTACTCCGTGAATTTCAAGATTTGTTTTCCTGGTCATATGAGGATCTTCGTGGTTTTGATCTAGATCTCATACAAAATGTCATTCCTATCAAGGAAGGGTAAAAAATAGTTAGGAAAAGTCAAATACCTATTAATCATGTGCTTGAAGCCACTATTAGAAAAGAATTGAAAATTTTGTGGAAAGCTAATATAATATTTCCAGTTAAGTATTCTGAATGGGTTTCAAATCTAGTCCCTATTCAGAAAACTACTGGTCAGATCAGATTATGCATTAAACAGGGAAAGTGTCAAAGACCATTTTTCACTTCCTAGCATGGAAATGATTTTACAACAGTTTGCAAGGTCTCAAATGATGTCCTTACTTGACGTTTTTTTTGGAATAATCAAATCAAGGTAAAACAGACAGATAGATATAAAACCACATTTATCACACGTTGGGGCACATTTTCTTATGAACGTATGCCATTTGGTTTATCTAATGTAATTTCCACCTTTCAAATATCTATACAAATATCTTTTGACGATCCAATCGATAAGATTATCCAATATTATATTGGCGATTTGACTATTTATTCTAAAAAATGGTTGGATCATTTTGTTCATCTTAGAAACATTTTCATGCACTGCATAAAATTTGGCGTTTCTTTAAATCCTTCCAAGTATATTTTCAGTGTCACGAAGGGTAAGCTTCTTGGTCACAGTTTTTCCGATTTAGGGATAAGTATAGATCCTGAGAAGATTACTTCCATTATAAACGTCCCTACCCCCACCTCCAAGAAATAAGTTCAAGATTTCATGGGAATTATTAATTTCATTCGTAGATTTGTTCCTGATTTTGCTGTCATGGTTAAACCAATCCATAATAGTTTGAAGAAAGATCGTTCTTTTTCTTGGACATATTATGTCAAGAATTCTTTCCTTAGGATTAAGAAGGCGATCTGTTCGGTGTTGGTTTTGGCGAGACATTATTTTGAGAAATATTTTATAGTATATAACAATGCCACTAAGGAAGAAATTTATGTTATCCTCTTACAATGTTATGACCAGAAAAATGAAAAACCTGTAGCTTACATGAGTCATAGTCTATTAGACAGTGAGGTCAAATATTCTTATATTGAGAAACATGATTTCGCTCTTCTCAAATCTATAGAGAAATTTCTCCATTTTATTTTGTTCAAACATATGTAGGTAAAAGTCCCTTTGCCTGTTGTCAAGTTTCTACTTTCACAAACTTATCTTTCAGGAAAACTTGCAAATTGGCTTGCAAAAATTCAATAGCATTGTTTGGAAATCATGACTTCAAGGGTGATAAAGGGACGAGACTTATCCCTCCACTTAGCTCAGCATGTTGAGCCAATTGAAGGACTCGATGATCAAGATAATCCTCTTTCAATGCTATTTTATATTGAAAATAAAAATCTCACTATAGTTGAGCATCCTTGGTATAAAAATTAAGTGTATTGTTTGCAGTATCAAAGGTGGCCAGATGAGTTAGAACCTCATCAAAGAAGGAGACTCTGCCTTGAATATTCTAAGTATATCATTTTAGGGGACTCCTTGTTTAGAAGATCTTCTGATCATTTGTTGCTACGATGTGTAAATGATGAAGAAGCACATAAATTATTACACTAAGTACATGGATCGTCAACATCTGTCATCCATATTGGTGGCCATTTTTATGCTAAGGCTATTTCCTTTAAGATCATAAGAAATGGTTATTACTAGCCTTTGATCTTTCATGATTCTTACAAATTTGCAAGGAATTGTGATAAATTCCAAAAATTAGCTGGTAAAGAACATCTTTATGCCATGCCTTTACATCTCGTCCTTCCAGATTTCCCTTTTTCTAAGTGGGTTCTTGCTACACATTATTTTGGTCATCTTGATGATCCATTGACAAACGTGTGTTCATGTTAGAAATGTTACTGACTTTCTCTTATCAAAAACCTTATTAAGGAGGGTCATCGCAGGCTGCATTATAAGAAAGGTACGACGATGCTTGGTTGTCGTCCTCTACCCTAAAGATGGTTTGCGACGTCTCTGCAGGCTGCCTTACAACTAGGGTGTGACGATATCAAGAAGCTAAGAAAAGGTCAAACTTCACGAAAGTTCTAGAAGGGGATATTCTAGAAGATAAGGTGGAATCTGTATGGTTGGGATCCTACTCGCTTCTCTAATTTGGTGGGATCATCCTAATATCTTCAACAATATCTCTTTCCATTATATAAATAGGGCTTTCTCATGGAAAAGGCTAAGGTTAATGAAGGTTGATTCAAGCAAGATTATTATTGAATACGCTAAGAATTGGATGAGGGCTTCTACTTCAATCCATACTTTCAGAGCTTCATTTCATTTTATCAAGTCATTGTGGATCTTCTTCATTCAAGGATTGGAGAAAGTGTGTGTGTTGGAGCAAAGGGTCATCAAAAGGGGACCTTGCAACATCAAGGCTTTGGTTGTAACCTCCACTTTCATTTTAATATGATACAGTGATATGTTTCTTTCCCATCAAAATTGCGTTGTTTTATTGTATGATTCCTTGATCACATACATACATTATCGTTGAGTATATTATATTTCTTTCACTTTGGTTGGCTTGTGTTCCCTTGCATATTCAACATCACAGGAGCACTGGAGTGGAGCTAGGACGACAATGACAAGAGGAATTGATATTTAAACGATATGTTGCACATCTCTTGTTAGATAATAAACTCAATGATTAAATCTTAGGGAAAGCATCATGTTCTATTTTGTTTTGTTCTAGATCTAGGTGGATCTAGGGAGATCTGTTTATGTATGCATTTACTGATAAGTCCCATAACAATTCTAGACTTTATTGGTCCAATCAATCCTTCATCCTCTGTAGGAAATATCTTTATTTTGACAGACACTGACTACTTTACTGAGGCTTCCCCTCTTAGACATGCACAAGATGAACAAGTAATCTCTTTTCTAGAGTCTAATACTTTTTCCATATTTGGTCTTCCAGTAGAAATCATTACAGACAATGGTCCAGCCTTCATTTCAACTAAATTGGCTCAATTTCTAGCTAAACTAGGTGTTAAGAATTTCACTTCATATTATTATTATCCTCAAGGAAATGGACAAGCATAATGTACTAATAAAAACCTGGTCAGAATTATAAAGAGAACCATAAAATAAAAACCTTGGAAATAGCACACACTTTTAACTTACGCTCTTTGGGAAGACTGTACAACCACCAAAGAAAGTACATGATTTACTCCCTTTCATCTCATAGACGACCAAGAGGCTATTCTTCCTATTGAACTAGATCTTGCTTCCTTACGGTTGATGCTAAAGACTGAAGAATTAAATTCTTTTGATGTTTCTCAAAGGATAAATACACTACTAGCCTTGGAAGAACAAAGAAATTTTAATAAAAGAGAAAAGACCGATGAAGTTGCAACAAACAGTAAAGAAGTATTTTAATAAAAGAGCAAAGACCACATAATTTAATATTTTTGACAAGGTATTATTGTGGGATTCATCCTATGTTGAGAGAGGGAGACATCCTAAATTCCAAAAGTTATGGATAGGTCCTTTCAAAATCGCTTTTATCCTTGGAACAAATTCATATCTTCTTAAAGGCATGTATGAACGATTATTTTATTACACTACCAATGGTTCCCACTTGAATAATTATGTGGAACCATCTTGACCACTAGTTCTGTTTTTGTGTAAATATGACTGTTGTATATATTTTTTTCTTAATCTTTTTTTTCTTTCACTTTGGTTTATTGAGTTTGATTTTCTGTTGTTTATTTTGCATAGTCATCATAAATAAAGTCTGGAACAGTTTTTCCATAATGATGTCACTCTGCAAGTATTGTTTATCAATAAAACCAAGATAAATTGTTAGGGACCTAACCTCCCTAACCCCTCACGTAGGTAGAATAATATAATTCCATGTAATAAAGTCCAATATTAAAAATTCTTAGAAATAAGGAAGAATATGTCAAATGTAAGAAGACCTAATAGAAGATTCTTCTTCTAGAAGGATCTTCCTCTAGATTATTCTTTTGAATAGATAGATTTAGTATAAATAAGAGTAGAGGGTATGAGAAATATTGTATTGGATATTTTTTTAATATATCTATTTTCTACTAGAGGTTTCCCCTTCGAAGAGGCAACTGAACATTTCTATCAGTAATGAAAGTACTCTTTCTAGTGTTGTTCTGGTATTTTTATGGTATTGTTCAGGTAATATCATTGTTTCTCTGCCATTTATAGCTAAAATATTTATGTTCTTCATACTATTTTATATATTGAATACTACAAGTGGTATCAGAGCACTCTCCTTGGCAGAAAATTGTGGGTTAAAGTTTTTTAGGGTAGAGATGTATTACGTTGTCTTAAAACTAAAAATATCTGTCGTTACACACATAAACTCGCGTTCAGGGAGTCATACACATAGGAAATACAAGTGGTACTTAAGCGCACACCAATTGGCCACTCTTGTAACCCATGTTGGTACCCCTTCAAGTAGTAGTGCATTAGAAAACACCTACATATGGATCAACCTAGATTGCCCGAAGCCCTCCATAGATAAACTGATCGACTACCTAACTTCTATAGTGCCATCGAGAACAACACTTGAAAATATACTCTCTAGTATCTGGGTAGTCGAGTAGTATGGCTAAGGGCATGGTCTAGTCTCCTTAGATGGTGCCCTGAGATATTGGTCCAAGTACTACTGTTGGACCACGCACATATATTAGAGAGCTATAGAACAAAGAAAACCCTTGTTTGTAGAAACCCTGAATATCCTACCCCCGGGGACAAAAAAAATAAAAAAATAGAATAAACAATATCTATTGTTGTGAAATTGTTCCTTCTTCATTCTACTTGTGAAATTACTACACATGTCTTCATGTTAAGCATTTGGGAAATTCTTCACTGCATTATTACTACAAATTTCTTCATGTTAAGATATTTTAACAGCTCTTATTTTGGGTTGTAATGTAAATGGTTTGTGATGTACACTGAAGGGGTTTTATGATTGTTTTCTTCTCATCCTCTCATGTAGACTTGAGTCATTCTAGTTATGCTTTTGAGTGAGTCAAATTTCTTGACGACAATCTCATGCATAACACTTTACCGGGTTAAAGAATATCTATGGTTTTAAAAGGAAAAATGAAATTTGAATAGTTTAATAACTGTGTCATTTTTTTGGAGATTGATATTGGACAATTTAAAGAAAATATTTCTATATCGTTGATATTGTATGTTAAAATAATTGTTGCCATGTTATGGATTTTGTGTGTTGAAGTTTGAAAAGTGTTATGGCACACACAAAATTTGGTGGGAGTTTTGGAAATAAGTGTGCATGGTAAACAATGCATATTCAAATAATTTTGTGGATATTTAAATGATTGTTATTGGATAAGGGAAATGCCAATTTTAAAGTCAATAAATGATTCTTGTAACATATCAATAATATCTATTATTCCCATTCATTGTCTCATTTTCCGCTCATTATATGCTCACCACCTTCCGAATAACATTTTATCCATCCCCTATTCTGTCATTCTGAATACCATTTTTTAAGTAAATATATTAAAGAGAATTGAATAATGATTATGGGTTAGAAATTGCGACATGGAGATATTTCTTTTGGAAGAAAAGGGCTCTGCGTTACTTGAACAATAACAACCATTTGCAGATCATCCCCCCCAACACTGGTTTGTTCACTAGATATATGAGTGCAGAATGGTTTGTATACATCTTGAAGTGGGATCCCAATAGGTAATGTATGAACTTCTACAAAGCATACACCATTTCTAGGCCTTCCCTTTCTGTTGTCATGTGATTTTTCTCAACAGTCGACAACTTCCTACTAGCAAACACAATCAGATGATCTAACTCGCCTTCCATAGGATGGGATAGTATTGCACCGAGTGTTATTGATGATGCATCCACATGAACGTGAAACTCTTTCTGCCAATCTGGGAATACTAGGATTGTCTCAGTTACTAACTTTTGTTTCAATACATCGAGACCCTTCTGACAATATTCATTCCACTAAAACTTAGATTATTTATTTAATGACTTCTACATTGGGGTTGTAATCTATGCATAGCCTTTAATATATTTCCGGTAGTAACCTATACGACCCAATGTTGTTCTCAACTATTGCACTGATTCAAGTGGTGGTAAATTAATAATTACTATTATCTTGGTCATATCAACTAGAAGACCTTTCTTGCATACTACATGGCCTAATAGTATCTTGAACGATGCACAAAAAATACATTTCTTCAAATTTAAATCTGATATTGTCTACATCGATCAAGCATAAACCTTAGAGTTTCCATGTGATATTTCAATAGGCTAAAGATAATCCAATCATCTAGGTATACTTCAAGAAAATGATGAATAAAGTCCTTAAATGTGCTGACAACTCCTCTAGAAAACACAGCAGGTGCATTTCTTAACCCAAATGACATCATTATGTACTGGTAGCTTCCCCACTTCATCATACATTTCATCTTGCTTCTCTCTTCTGGTGCAATTGTTATCTAATGATATCCTGAAAATATGTTGGTGAACGAATAGGTCTTTGATACTCCTACTTTTTCCAATATTTCATCTGTAAAAGGGGTCAGGAATGGGTTATGAAAGAAGGAATCATTCATTTTTCTCAAATATACACAAATTCTAATACCCCCTCCTTCTTATCTTGAACCACCATCTAAATTATCCATTCAAATTTTGCGATGGGCTCAATTATACCATCTTCTATCATCCTGTCATGTTCTTCTTTCACTTTTTTCTTATACTTTGGATTAAACCGATAAGGTCTCTATCTCACTGGTTTAACATCTAGTTACACGAGAATCTTTATCTCGCCTAATTATCCAGCTATTCCCTTCATCTTTGAAAAGGTGGTTGGAAAAATATCTTGATATTTGTGCAATAAGTCTATGATCACTTCCAGAGTCTCATCATTCCAATAATCCCCTATGTTTTCCAACTTTAATTTCTCCTTCATGCCAATGTTCACCTTTCACACTCTTAAGTGCTTCTCATATGAATTGGATTCAAGTGTTGGACATACTACATCAAGCTCCCCTTCAATTTCTTATACCTGTACATTTCGCAGGTCTTCTTCGTCTTTGCCTTCCTTGGTAATTTTATAACATTCAAACAATTCATGTGTTTTCGAAGACTCTTTGTGCACATTATATGTAGGTACTAGTTCTACTTTTCATTCTTCCATAAACATTTTGTCTCTAATTACTTGTAATAACGAATCAACTAAATGTGATTCAGCTTCAAAAGTAAATGTTACCTTAATGTTTTGGATGAGCTCCTCCCAGTTTATCGTTCCCGTACACACTTCTAGCTTTGAATACCAACTCCTTGGAAGTGTCTCCAGCATATGTATGAACTTGTGCATCCATTCCTTCTTCGACACTTTCTTCCAAATTTTCAAACATCATTCCAAATGGTCTCTCAGATCACTCATTCCTATATACTTGGGTATATTATCCTCTATTCCAAACCTTATTTTCATGTGTCGTTTGCACTACTATCAATCCTCTATGTTAGAGAACAATTCCCCTATGGACAGGAAAATTTTCCCTTGGATTCTAGACCCCTAATACCAAGAAAAAAAAACAAAAGTGGACACTAACATCCATTTGAATTCAGTTAAACTAATCGAAAAGTGAGAGAGGGACAAAAAGTGTGATGCACCTTATTTCGAAGTTTGTCCTCACTGCTTCCAATCCAAGTTTGATCTCCAAACTCCTTAGCACAACTTGATACCTACAATGCAATGGATAAAAAATATAAACAAATAAATCCTACTCTACAAGATTATATTAAAAAAATCCATCTATAAAGATTGAAAGAATAGTAGATAAGCACATGTGATAATACACAATATTGAAGGAAATAAGTCAAGTATATTGATGAGAAATTTAAAGAGACAATTACAATCATGGATGGTGTTTCAACAACTTCTCCAAGTCCTCCTCATCCAACCCCTTGCTCGAAATATCCATGATCATAATGACAATGTGTTTACTTATTATTTTCCTCTTTGTTCACCATGAGAATGCTTCGACTTATAGGATTTGGGAGGCCCAACCACCTTGGTTATATTTGGGATTAGTTGAGGATATGACTCCATCAGTTGTGATTGTTGGATCATGTTGTCATTGATGCCAATGGTTTGATTATTTGGGATATTGTTGGATCATATGTAAATGGTTTGGTTGATGTCATTGATTGATGTCAAGTAATTGATTGATATGATGCCCTTGATGAGAATGATATATGTCCAAGTGGAAACCAATCGATAAATATGGATCATTGAAATGGAGGACCCATGCTTGTATGTGGAATAATGAGATGAAGATCAATGAAGTTGTTGGTGAAACTATCCTAGTTGGATAGTGCTTGTCATTCCATTTCCGGTGGTATGTGGAATGTCACATAACTCCTCACGGTTTGAGAGTTATGGCATTATGAAGTTGGAGGACCCCCATATGAAGGCTTGAAGCCCCAAAAGGTCAAAGAAGTAAAAGTGCTTAAAAAGAAGATATCAGTATTTAAATGATAAAGTAAAGTGACAAAATCAAGAAGGAATATTTAAATGATAAAGTATTGGAGAAATTTCTATTCATGGAAAGTGGTTAACCCTAAAATAAGAAAAATAGGTGAAGTGACCTAGAAATGGGTTAAGTTACCTAAAAATGGGTTAAGCGACCTAGAAGATGAAAGTATAAATAAGAAGCTAGGATCTCTTGTAAAATGCACATTTTGATAAGAATCCTTTTTGTGGATCAATGAAGAGCTTCTTGGTAATATCTTTTGGAGTATTGATGGAGAGCTTCTTGTGAGAGAATCTTATTGGTGTGGATCTCTTAAGCATGATTGAAGATCTATTTTGAGGAAGAGAGCGAGAGGAGGATATCATGGATGCATCAAAGTTTCGACAATGTCGGAGATCTTAACGACAAAAGTCTCGGAGTCAGAAAAAACCCTATTTTCTGATGCCCACATGGGCTATCTGTGTATAGGTTGCGTGTAAACGTGGGATGACCGTGTACAGGGAGCGTGGACTGAATAACCTCATGGATATTTGTGTTTGAGTTGGTGCCAAACTCTTGGATGATGAGGCAGGTTCCAGATATGCATTTTATGGCCTCAGATCTATCATTGAGACACTGGTATGGTTACATTATTGTCTTGATAGATGTTATTGTTTGATATGTTGTGAATGCGTAGGGAATTCTTGGTATGGATTCTATGATGTGGCTCAATTTGGTTGATTTGATGGATGGAGTGAGAAACACTCTTGTAATTCAGTAGTGACATGATTTCTATGGTACACTAGTTGTTTATACATGATTGTGATAGCATTCATATTGATTTGTTGTGGAGCATGAGCAAGCTATTGGAGAGATTGGATGTGTTTTGACTGGCTGTGGGTCATTTTGGACAGTGAAAGACAGAAGGGTTCTAAGCACATGAAGAAAAGAAAAACCCTAGTTGCTTAGAAGAAAACGCTTGTTGCATGATACACTGGTCACGTTCACACGTGGGTTGCAGTGAGCCAGGGTGCATTTACACGCGGGATGTACTACTGACAGGTCGCGTATCTATTCAAAGATTGATATCTGTTGAGGATTTTTGCCTCGTATCAGTTGGTGCTAAGGATGTAATTTGAGTCTTGCATATAGAGCTGATGCTCTTGTAGAGTTGTACTCTATTCAGTTGTTGCTGATAAACCCCAAGGATTGTAGTCCGTAATAAAAAGCAAATTGTACATACATCTTGTGTTCTTTGTGTTCATTGTGGTGATGAATTGTTGATGATATATTGTTGATATATGTTACTGATATGTGCCTACATCTAACTGGTTATAAATGACAACAATGGGTAATGAATAAATGTTGAATGCTAACTAATGAGTTTT
>ML829611.1:0-24522 GCA_009831015.1 Picea engelmannii
ATCATAGCAATGTTAATCACATTTCATCATTAATATTATCAAACATATGCATAAAAACCCTGATATATCATTCAATAGCTCAAAGACTTTACAAAAACCTACAATACAAGGTCGAGAAAAAGGACAAGATACCCTATTGGGCTCGTATCCATAAGGAAAGGAAAGTTTCCAAGGGGTTTCATCCAAGCCATGTAAACGAGGTGAAGTGGTTTAAGGGATGTCCAGACATACGGGTAGAGTGAGAGTCGGGGATGCATGATATTACCTGTGGGTGCCTTTGTAGAAGGCGAGATGTACCTGTCATGGATGCAATTTTTTCCAAGCCCCTTTTTGTCTTTATTCTTTTCTTTATTTGTTTTTTCTTCTTCTTTTTCTTTTTATTCAAGGGCTAACCAGAGCACACTGCTTTGGCGTGGTGATCAGAGCTGACAGTGTTACCCACAAGTACTTTCACAGTGATGATAAGGTTGGCTCGTGATGAGACCCCCTTTCCCTTGGCCATGAAACCAAAGGTCACTGCCCTGGTGTGGTAACCAGATGGTGGCAATGTCATGTTGTTAGGTACCCATGAACATAATAGGTTGGCTCGTGATGAGACCCCCTATCCTCTTGATTAGGTCTTGTTTGTTATTTTTTCGGGTCCCTCTTGTTTCTTGTTGAGAGGCTTTTTATTGCCTTCTCGGGGATCCCTGGGCAAAGCATCTCGAGGTTTCATTTTAGGCTTTTATCCTTTACCAGCTGCTTTTGCCTTCTGGGCCTTTAGCCCCTTCTTCCCACGAGATAAGGTGCAACCCCACAAATAAATCATCCTAATGCCTGGACAAGGGGAATGGGACAGATGAGTTGGAGACAATATGGAAGAGTGGTGGTATGATGGGAGCGAACGATGGCTCTTCAGAAATCCCCTAGTGGCAAACCAAAACCTATGGGTACAGGCTTGTTAGGGCACCCAGTCAGTCTCCCCAAGCATGGTCAAGTGGGCCAATGTAAGATCCAAGCAGTCATCATAAATAAAAGGAATTAGATGCATACATTTAAAGGTTATAATGATCAAAAGTGACACATACCATGATACCTGGACCAATTACCTCATGGAGCAAGAGCCTTCTCTGATACAAGACCAAGCCGATGGTGATGGATGCTATTGTTGCTGACAAGACGAATCTGATGAAAGAATAAAATGATGAGCCCTCCAAGGCCATGCTCAGGTCAATCCTGCTCTCGGTACTCCATGTCTAGGACCTATGGGCCTCGAGACATGATCTCCTAGTTATCCCTAGAAATCGGGGATAACAGGTACGATGCATGCAAACCAAGCTGATGTCTAGTGCATGAAAATGTTTGAAGCATAGGCTATCACGTATCAACTTGATCTTAACAATCACCTTCCAGTCTACAGTTGTATGCCATGCACTATACTATAGAAAATCGGATGATATTTCCATGTTTCAACTCACTACAAACAACTCCATGTTATTTCCATGTTTTGAGTTATAATAGTTATTTTTTATTATGTATTATAAAATATTTTGCTAAGTTTTATTAATATTTTTTTGCATTGCTTGATAATTGTGGTGTCCCTTAGCTCAGGTTCCCTTAACTCAGGTGATCTTTCCCATCACTTATAGACAACGACCCTCCCTTTTTAGTTTTTTTATCTACCTTCGTTATAGGTAGTGACGCAAGCTTCAATAAAGTCGGGGAAGAAAAATCCTTCACAAAGAGAATCCATAGGCATGGGATTGGACGGAGTATGCCCTTATCTAAGAGACTTCCCTAAAGACTCCCTTTGACATCAATGTGCATATCTACCCTCACTATGGGCACTACTACGGTAAGAGTGCTTATGGTTAGGGCCTCGCCATCATGGTGCTCTTGCTTTTGGTAAGGGGATGTATCATGCTTGTGTTATTGTCACAAGAAGCTTTCCATTGATGGTGTTCCTTGAGGCTTGCCACCATCTCGTGGTAAGTATCTTGCTTTCACAACTCAATGTATTTAATAGAAGGGAAAAAAATATCCTTGAACCAACATCGTGTTGATGTTTTAACCTTTTATCATGTTCTAAATATTAGATAGATGATTACAGTGTTCGAATCTCTTGATTCAATAGTAGAAAAGTCACAAAAAATAGAATGAATAAGAAGACTATTTCCACAAGAAGCATCAACACAACAATCTTGATCTGCATCGCAATAAAAAAGTTCATATAATCTCATAAAAACTTCCCAAAATAGATTTATGAAGACATTAGGAAAGATTTTAAATCAAGCAAAAGTATTTCAATTTTTCCAATTCTTTCATTATATCATACTTAGGTTCTCTGTTGCAAACTTAACTTCTTTACACCTAAAATGAGAAGGGCAAGACACTCAAATGATCCCCTTGTTTAAAGTGAATCCATCACAAGGGGATCATAATTATCACCTTGCCATGATATGTAGAAATCTTAAAACTCATGTGGAATAATACATATATCAATTTTTTTCTACATCAAAAGTTATGTTGAGTGTTTAACGTCTGCAAAAATGCATACAACATTCGTTAATAGTTTATATCTAAATTCTTCACTTTACAAAAATGTAAATGTACCAAAGCATCATCTTTTTAGACTAGAGGCATGAGCATATAATATTGTTTAAACTGCAAGAAATTTATTTCTAGGTTTGAATTTTATTAATGAATAGCTCACTGCCTACATGTAGGGTTTGCAGTCAATCAATTGTCGCACCATATCCTAGTGTCGCTCCATGGTGGAGCATGCAGGGGGGGGCGACCCCCCTTCATACAAAATAGTCCTTGCCAATAAGGGGGCTAGTGGATCCAAAAGTAACGTTTCCTCAAGAGGCTTGAGTAATAACGCTTCCCCAACCAATGGAGAGGGAGGTGCAGGAATGGGAGACAAAATTTATGATCTTATCTCTGAAGACCCACCCCATCCAATCAAAGGTGTGACCAAATGGAATCCCAAACAATGTATTCTGAAGGCAAACAAAATGCCCAAATATGAAATATGTTCTAAGCACATGGGAAGCTATGTCCAATTCATGAAGGACCATGCCATTATTGGTAAATCTATGGGGATTTGGCCCAAAGAACTGAATTTAGTTAGTTGGATCAATTCTTGTTGGAAACCCAAAGGTCGTATTGAACTTAAGCACAAGTCAAAGGGGTTTTTCACTGTTATTTTTCACAATGAGGAGGATAGGGAGAGGGTTTTTGAAAATGGACCCTATTTCTTTCACTCTACTGGCTTGCATCTTCACTATTGGTTAAGAAATTCAACCCGAACGAGGAATATTTCTCTTATGCCCCAATATGGGTCCATTTATATTTGCTTCCTAATGAATATTGGGACGAGGAAATCCTAGCAGGAATTGGTAATACTCTAGGCACCTTCGTCAAAACTGCAGAGGCAACAAAATAAGGGCGATACATAGCTTGTGCCCGCATTTTCATTTATATGAATGTTTATGTTCCCATTCGAGAGTCTATCTACCTATGCTACCAGAACTTTGATTGGATCCAAACTCTGGACTATGAGTACATTCCTTTTCGATGTTGCAATTGTCACGAGCATGGGCATCTCTTTGAGACTGCCTGCTGAATAATCCCCCAAAGCCTACTAAATTAGAGAGCAATAAATATGAAGAGGGTTTTGTCAAAGTAACGAGTAAGCATAGAACGAGAAAGAAATCAACTCAATTTGGACTAGCCAAAACTAATTTCAACAAAAATAGTTTCAATATCCTTGGATCTAATCCATCGAACTCGAATGATACCAGTCTTCCTAAGACCCAGATGGAAAATCCATTATCACACAGGACCCCAAATCCCATAAAGAATCCAGAGGATCCCAAGCACCAAAAGACTATGTAAAAACCTTTAGATACTACGGAAGTGGAAGATGCAGTCGTGGTACTAAAGGAGAGGATTGTAATGATTTGGAAGTAGAGGATATGGATCTGGATGGTATTGACCTATAAGGCATTGTTGATGCATGACAAAGGCAAGATATGGTCCATCTTTGATGAACACATTCTATGAGTCCATCAAGCCCTCAATAGGAGCAAAAAATCGTCTTTCTATGACAACCCTCCTCCAAGATTGATCGAGATCGTGAAGCTAAGTTGCCTCATCTCTGGTTTCTGCCATTTCCATACATTTATGGGCTGAGAGGATTGTTCCATTGCGTTTGAAGGGATATTTTCAGTTAGGGACGTTTTTCGTTTCACTTGAAAAGGTTTATGTTTGCTAAAGATACGACCATTTTAGTTAGATCTAGAGGTATAAAGCCCAAATACGCCCTTTTTAAAATTTTGTAGAGTGTTATTTCAGTTTTATTTTGGTTTTTTGTTTTTTGCTTCTGGGTTGCTACTCTTTTGGATCTATGTATGCTCTTTTCCCCGTTCCCTATGCGATCTCGGTAAATCAGAAACAGAGCGAAAAAGGTACATTTTTCAAGTAAGTTAACCGAGATCTAACCCTTGTTGTCATTGAGAAGCAAAAAAAAATTATTGTGTAAACATAGTTTTTTATGAGCACGCTCTCAAAGGCCATCAACAACAACAACAACAACAATCCTCCTTCTAAACAATACAATATGTTTTGCACTAGCTGACTTGGTGAAAAGTTGTCTTATTAAGTAAGAGGTCTTGAGTTCAAGTCTTTTTTTTGTTACTCTTTTGAAAAAGTTCATGCATCCATTGTAAAGTGTATTTCACTTCAACTATAAAAGTGAATCACTATAAGTAGCTTTGATATTTTATTTTAAAGTTATTTATTTTGCATGCAACTTTCTTTTATAAAGTAACTTCACTGTAAAAGTGATCCCCACTTCTTTTTATAAAAGTGAGTCACTTCATAAAGCAACTTATTTGTAAAAGTGAGATTATTTGGAGGGGTATCACCATGTGGAACAACTTCTAATTTACATGTGGCTCTTTGGTTACCATATTTGTCTTTTTTCAAAAGGGCATAACTTCCACATCCGAAGTCTGTTTTTCAGTGTCGTTTTTTTTATAAAAGAACCTAATTTTTCAAGATCTTTCCATCCAGACCATCAGTTTCAGTTTTTAAATCCATATTATATACATATTTAATATGGCTTCTTCCATTGATATTTTTTTTACCAACACCAACTACTTCCAATGGAAATCCCATATGGGTGATTTATTAAGAAGTAAAGGATTGTACCATATTACCATTGGGAAAGAACTAGAACTTACTGATGATGAAAAAAAATCAAATGGGAAAATAGGAATGACAAAGTATGTGCACTGATTAGAATGTCCATCTCTCCTGATTTAAGGTTTTACCTTCAAAGAATTGATGACTTTGATTAATCTTGGGAAAATCTTGAATATGTGTTTGGTAAACATGATATCATTCAAGCCCACCAAATAGAAAATCAGATAATGACTTTAAGTCCAAATGATTTTTCTTCCATTGAAGACTATTTATTTAAGTTCAAAACACTTAGAATTTTATGTGAAGAATGTAACATAAAGTTGGAAGAAGAGCGTTGCATATATATCATTCTTGTTAATCTTGGTAGTGCATATTTAGTGTTTGTATCTACCTTATATGCCACCACAGAAGCTCTAGGGATTGCTTATAAAAATCCCTCTCTTTAGCCCTTTTGTGATTCCTTGATTAGAGAGCAAGATAAGCTTGTGCAACTTGGAGTGATCATCACTGCAGGTACCTCCAACAAGGCCTTAGTGGTCCAACGGAAAGTTAAACACAAGAATCCCAAGAAGCAACATCCTCGCCATAACAACAAGCAAAGAAAGGGTCCCAAACCCACTCAGCCAACTTTCGTTCCTAATGGTGACAAAGGAGCCAAATATAAAAATAAGAAGACTGACAAACATTGCAACTTTTGTGGGAAAGATGGTCATGATGAGTCTAAATGTTTTAAGAAGATGGCAACTTTAGAAGTAACGATGAAGAAGCACAACATCAATATTGATTCTACTTATTCTTCTTCTTCTTCTCATGGACATGCACTTTCTGCTTCTGGTTTCTTCTTCAATGCAACTTCTACTTCTTCTTCTGATGAGTGGTTTATTGATTCTGGAGCATATTATCATATGGATAAGGATAGAGCCATATTTTCTGCTCTAAATGAATATGACACAAGAAAATATTTGTTGGTGATGATAGATCTCTTAGTGTTGTAAGATCTGGAACAATTCGGGTAGAAAATGGTCATTTCAATGATGTATTGTGTGTTCCAAGTCTTTCTTGTAACCTTCTATTAGTATATCAAATCACTCATTTAGGTGAAGGTAAAACCATAGAGCTTTCACCTCACGAAGTTGTAATCAAGGATCTAAACAATCCTCAACATGTTATTGGAACTGGAATTTTTGATGATATTACCAGGTTGTACAAGTTTGACAACTTTGGGTCATCATCTTTTCCATCAGTTTTTGTTGCTCATAGCGATGACTTGAGCAAACTTTGGCATGAGTGGTTTGGTCATCTAAACTATCGCTCATTGCAGTAACTATGTGATCAACAGATTTTGACTAGTCTTCCTCTTGTTTCATGCAGAGATGGTGTTTGTGTCGGTTGTGTTATCGACAAACATCATCAGGATAAGTTTGACAAACATGCCTCTTGGCACGCCTCAGGCCCTTTGCAACTTGTTTACAATGACTTGTGTGGTCCGCTTTCTTCTCCTTTTTTTTTTCTGGGTGCAAGTATTTCTTAACTTTCATTGATGAATTTTCCAGATGCACTCGAGTTTACTTCTTAAAACTTAAGAGCGAAGTTTTTGACAAGTTTCTGGCCTACAAGGCCCTTGTAGAAAAGCAATTTGGACATCAAATTCAAAGGTTAAGAACAGATAATGGAGGTGAATATGTGAACAATAATTTTACAAGTTACTGCACTACACATGGCATCCAAATGCAACACACTATTCCATATACACCACAACAAAATGATGTTGTTGAGAGAAAGAACCACACATTAAAAGAAATGGCTAATTGTATGATCCAATCTAAGGGATTAAGTCTAAAGTATTGGGCAGAAGCCATTAACTATCCAAATTACATAGTAAATCACACTCCCACAAAGGCTCTTAAAAATATAACACCGAAAGAATCATGGACTAAAATTAAACCAGTTGTAAGTCACTTCTGTGTATTTGGCAGTATAGCATGGGCTCACATTCCTGATGATAAAAGGAAAGCATTGCAGCCTAAAAGTGAGAAGTGTATATTTGTTGGTTATTCTAAAGATGTCAAAGGTTACAGACTTCTTCAACCACATTGTAATGAAATTATTATTAGAAGAGATTTTAAAATTGATGAAAATCTCTTGGCCTATGAACTTAATTTGATGTTTGTGCCTTCTTATGTTCATATTCTGGTTTCTTCTTTATATGATGACAGTGAGGATGAAAACCACCTTTGTTTCTCACCTTCCTCTAGATGAGTCCATTGAACCTTAACCAGCACCAACACCATTTCTTTCTAGATGGGTCCATTCAACACAAGAAGTAGTTGGTGATCTTGTCAATGATCCTTCATATCAGCGTCGGACACGTTCATAGTTCCATCCAACCTCTTCTCTTTTAGTTCAAGTTTTAGAGACTCATGATCCATAGACATTTGCAGAAGCTTCAAGTCATTAAGATTGGGATATAATAATGAATGAAGAGTATCATTTTTTAATGGCAAACGATACTTGGGATCGTGTACCTCTTCCAAAAGGAAGAAAACTTGTTAGATGTAAATGGGTCCACATAACTAAGTATGCATCAAATGGAAGTGTTGAAACACACAAGGCTCAGTTAGTTTCTAAAGGATTTTCCCAAGTTGAAGGAATTGACTATATTGAAACATTTGCCCATGTAGCTAAAATGAATTTCATCCACCTTATGGTTTTCCTTATTGCCTCGCATAAATGGGAGGTCCATCAGATGGATGTTAAATCTACCTTCTTGCATGGGGATTTACAAGAATAAATCTACATGGAACAACCTCTTGGTTATGTCCATAATGACTCTAGCCTTGTTTTTCGCCTTAAGGGATCTATTTATGGTCTTGAGCAAGCTCCCCGAGATTGTTATGCCAAAATGGATAACTTTCTTCTTCACACCGGCTTCTCTAGATGCCACTCTGATCTTAATGTCTATACCAATAAAGTAGGAAGCCATCTCATAATCCTTGTCCTTAATGTTGATGACCTTATCCTTACTGGTAGTGACTCAAAACTTTTAAACCATGTGGAAACCAGCCTTAAGAAGAAATTTGAAATCACAAACTTAGGATTTTTGCATTATTTCCTTCGCCTCAAAGTTTTGCAAACCAAGGAAGGTATTAGAAAAATAGGATCATGAAGCAATAAAATAAAACAAATGCGGAAATAAAACACAGAAGATACACAATACAATAGAGACACAAATATACGTGGTTCACCCAGTGTGGGCTACATCCACCAGACAAATTGTCAGGTCCTTCCTACATTATATTATTTAGAAAATGAAGGGATACAACCTACAACACACCTGTTGTAACTTCCTCTTCTTCCTCTCATAGTCTCCTCACTCAGAATACGAAATATGCAATAATACATAATAGCAATACATTTCCCTCATAAAAGAGGGTTGCCTTCTAAGGAAAAAAACCCTAACATAATTTCTACCATCAGATTTGCGACCTTATAATGAACATTCCAGATTTACTATGAAATTACAATATACATTTACAAGGCAATTTTTCCTTCAGAGGCTTTGCCCATGAACCCCGTCAGGGGGGGCGCTTTCCCCCAGACCCCGCAGGGGGGGTAACCCCCCCTTCACTCCCCCGCGTGGAGGATTGTACATTCTTCTAGGGTGTAAAGTCTTCATGGGGTATAAACACGGTTGAAAACAAAGACCTCTGAATCAAGAAGATAATCAAGCTCCAAAACCAACAGCAGGATTTTTTCTTTCCTAGTCTAACTATGCTTGTGACCTTCTTTTTCGTTTTCACATGGAAGATTGTAAACCAGCCCCTTCTCCCTTCCAGTCCGGAGTCAAGCTTGTTGCCACCTATACTTCTTCTGAAGTTGATGCCACTTTGTACCGTCAGTTAGTTGGTATCCTCTTATACTTGACTCATACCCGTCCTGATCTTTCCTTTGTTGTTTGTCTTGTTTCCCGGTATATGAAAACACCCCATGAAAGCCATTGGAAAGTAGCTAAAAGGATACTTTGGTATGTCCAGGGTACAGTTCAGTTTGACATACATTACAATTTCAAGGGGGACTCCTTTATTGGTTGGTTTCACTGATTTAGATTGGGCGACTGACCTTGATGATCAGAAGTCTATCACAGGTTATGTTTTCAGCCTTGGTTGAGGACCTGTCACTCAAACTTGTAAGAAAAAATAGGCTATTGCACTTTCTTCAGCAAAAGCAGAGTATCGAGCAATGGTAAATGCAAGTCAGGAAGCCTTGTGGCTTCGACAGATCCTTTCATAGTTTTGATTCTAGCAACAACAACCTACCAGCCTTTGGTGCAACAGTCAGAGTGTCATCAAGCTCACCAAAGACCTTGTTCAACATCAATGCAACAAACAAATCCAGCTACACATGCACTTCATAAAAAAGCTCATTCATGATTGAGTTATTAAAGTGCTCTTTTTCCCTACAAAAGATCAAGTTACAAACATTTTCACAAAGTCTCTTACAGAAGCGAAGTTTTCCAAACTTCGATCTATGTTAGGAGTTAAGGAAGTTGTCATTAAGGGGAGATAGGCTCTAATGCCTCCTTCCTTATCCTATTGTGTCACTATTTTAAATCCTCCAATCCTATCCCAAGTTTTTCTTAAAGGGGGATGTTATGATATTTAGACACTTAGGAGTTAGTTAAGATCTACTTGGTCTAATGTGTCATTAGGTAAAAGTGTGTTTTTTAGTGTGTTTCTTTAGTATGCATTTGTAGTTAGTAAATCCAATGGTCACGATATGTTCCTGACATAGAGTGATCTGATGGTTCATATTCTCCTCAATCTTAACAACTACATTGATCTGTGGCTTAGCACCCAATTGGTCCATGAACTCTATTTAAAGAGCATGGAGGGTCATTTTTTGATGATTGATTGTGAGAAAATCTCTTGTAAATCTCTTTGTAATCTTTTTCTTTTGCATTAATAAATTGCTCCAAGTGGCCACGTTGGATGGGGCCATGGATGTTTCCCTGTAGGGATTTTACTAGGTCAAAATATCGGTGTGTTGATCTTTGATCTGGTTGTGTGAGTGGTTATTGGAGGTGTTCGTTCTCTGTTGGAATACCTATGTTGTCGAACAGAATTTGGGGACATCTTGGTCAACTCAAGTCAGAATGCGTTGATCATAGACTCTTTCCAACCCTCCCTTTTCCAAATTTTTCAATTAATATGATCTCCTAGAATATAAGAGGAATCAATGGTAAGAGAAATCAAATTCTCCTACAAAACATGGTAAGCACATAATCCCCTGGCATATTATGTTATCAAGATACCAAAATTTCCAGTGACATAATAGAAATCATTCTTAAAAAATTATGGAAGAATGGTTCGTCAATGGCCCTTGATGCCAAAGGATCGGCTAGAGGTATTTCCATTCACTGGAATCCAACCACCATCATTTTAGACAATTTCTTTGCAACTGAAAGAAGTTTATCTGCTCAATTTGGACTAATAGGTTCATTGGAAGCATGCTTTGTTACCAATGTTTATGGACCTCAATCTTTGGTGGGGAAACACAACTTTATGCAAAGCCTACAAAATCTAGCAACCTTCATCGAGGATCAATTCTGGATTTTAGGAGGAGATTTCAATCTCATCTCCTCCCTTGAGGATAAAAAAGGAGGGATCCGTCAGTTGGACCCTGACAATGCATCCTTCAACTTCATCATTCAAGATCAAAAGCCAATGGACAATAGAGGTAATAAGTTAACCTCTCATCAAGATATTGAGCAAGAGTCATCATATTTTTTAAAATTTCTTCTCTTTGAGCCTCAATTAAATCCCTTTGTTGTCATTCATTATATCACTAAACACACCCCCCATATCATATTGTGTCCCATTACCCTAGAAGATGTTGAAGCTGCAACTATGGATATGCTGCTATAAAAATCACCTAACCCTGATGGATTCACCATCGATTATTTTCACCACTATTGGTCCACTACAAAAAAAAGGTATGGGCCTTGGTGGTAGAATCTCAAAGAATATGTGGTGTTCTCCCAGCTCTGAACTCAACCTTCCTCACTTTCATTCCAAAAGAGGACAAAATTGTCAGGCCTAGCCAATTCTGACCTATAGTTCTCTACAACGTTTTATATAACATTATCACCAAAGTTATCTTTTCCTGCCTTAAACCTTTCATTCCTCTCCTAGTTTCCCATGAGCAATCTAGCTATGTGGAAGGTCGTCAAATCTTGGATAATATTATTCTAACTCATGAAGTAATGCATTCCCTAAAAAATGACCAAATCTCTAGGAATGTTGATCAAAATTGATATGTCAAAATCCTTTGACAAACTCAACCATCAATATATACACTTGATTCTCCTTGCTTTTAGTTTCCATCCTACCTGGGTTAACGAGATCCTTTCTCTCATTTATTTTTCCTTCATCTCCGTCTTCATCAATGGTTCTCCCTTACCCTCCTTTAGGCCTTCATGGGGTATTCTTCAAGGTGATCCTCTCTCCCCTTTCATCTATATTTTGATGGTTGAGGGGCTTGGAAGAAGTCTTAAAGTTGATGTTCATTCTCATCATCTTGAAGGTCTCAACCTCCATGCTTCCAATCTTCCAATATCTCACAATCAGCTCGTTGATGATACCATGTTAATGGGAGTTCCCACTACTCATGAGGTTAGATCTTTCAAAAAATTTCTTGATGACTTCATGGATGATTATGGTGTCTCCATTAACCATCTAAGATCTTAAATTTTCTTCTTCAATACCCCCCTAGTTGTTCAATTCCATATTTCTCGTATCACGGGCTTTTCTCAGAGTTCCCTTCCATTCAAATATCTAGGATCCCTCCTAGATTTCATGGTTCATAACGCCTCTTGGAAGGATCTCCTCTCCAAACTGGGTAAAAATCTTTCCAACTGGACCCCAAACATTGTTTTTCATCTTATCCTTCTTAAATCCATTCTCTAGGTTGTTCCTCTTTATCTCTTCTCAACTCTTGCTGCTCCTAAACGTATTCTTAAAGCCATGAAAAATATTTAGAGAAATTTTGTTTGGCAGGTAGCCAAAGTAGCTCGAAAATGGGCCTTGGTAGCTTATGATTCCCTCTGTCTACCCAAATTGAAAGGTGGGTTAGGGTTGAGACACCCTGAGCTTCTCGATGTTGTTTTAGGGGCTAAGAATTGGTGTCACTGGCTCATGGGAAGAGGGGAGCTATGGTGTGTGTTATGGAAAATCAAATATGCTAATGATATATGTTTCCTGGATCTAATACAAATGGATGGGGACTGGCCTGGATCCCTCATCTAGAATATAGCATGGAAAACAAATCTCTCATTCAGAAACACAAATTTTGAGAAATTCGTGATGGGAAATCTTCTCTTTTCTAGGAATATTCTTGGAAACAGCCCCCACAGCTTCAGGATAACCCCAACTATATAGCCCTCAAAAATGTCCTCAAGGAACGTCATGGAAGCAATGCCCACCACTATTGGAATACTCACTCTACAAATTCAGACTAGTGGACTTGGTCAATCAACCCATATAATCTTCCCCTTCAAGACAGATCCAAGTACTCTGCTTTAAAATCAAAACTTCTCAACCTCCATATTAAATATTTGACTAGCTTAGACAAACTCCAATGGGGATTCAACCCAGGAGGAAATTGAAATATTGAGGAAGCCTACAGTTTGGAATCCATGCATGCATAAGTTCCCATGGATAATATCTGGGTTAAAATATGGAAAACCAACTTATGGCCAAAAGTTGCTACCTTTCTTTGGTTAACAAATCATGGGAAAATCTTAACTCATGACCAATTGATTCATAAATGTTTTGAAGGCCTAGGCCTCTATATCATGTGCAAGCAGGCAAAGGAATATTTAGACTAGGGAGCCACTCTCTTCCGACAAACTGATCACAAAAAATATAGTGTCAAGTTCACCCTCTCTTTGTGGCGTCTGCAATCCTTTTAGAGTCCATTTGTTAATTGAATATGACAACTTTTCCCAAGATTTGTCCTCTGGAAAACCTAGAAGGAGAGGAACCGAAGTATCTTAAAAAATGAGGAACAACTGGCCCCCCATTGAATTGGATAAGAATTCAGAAGAATATCTTGGAAATGATCATATCTTCACAAAGGATCGAGGAAGACCTCAAATGCAATAATAGAAAACAAATCATTCTCTCCAATTGGGATTTCAACCCTTCTTCGTCTATCAAGGTCCTAATTAAGATTCCTCCTAAAACTTCCCCACCCATATCTTGGACTCCTCCCCCACAAGATTTTGTCAAGCTCAATTTTGAGGAGCTTTGAAGGGCAACCCTGACCCAACAAGCTATGGTGGGATCTTTCGAGACTTGAAGGGTCAAATTCTCAAGATTTATTTAGGTAATATGGGCATCAACTCTAACCATGCAGTTGAGCTATGGGCTCTTCTCTATGGTCTAAAGGTCACCAAAATGCACAATTACTCCAAAATTATTACCGAAAGGGGACTCTCAACTTATTTTCAACATTATCATTAGAATCCAGAATGGCTCCTCTCCAAGTAAAGTTTCTTGTAATTGGTGCTTAGAAGAAATATTAGAAAAAGATTCAATATTCTATTCAAGACATTTTGGCCCTCATTCCCTCACATGTTAAGAGGGAAGTCAATAAGGTCGTTGATTGTCTAGCCAATGAGGGTGCTTCTAGTCCCAAAATCAAGGTAGATTATGGTTGGCTTAACCTTCTTGAACAATCTCTAAAGCTTAGTTGTAAGAACCTTGCCCAAGCATACTACAACTCCTCGGATCGGGTGTCTGAAGGGTTAGCAAGTTAGTTCACACATGTGCAAGGCCTCCAGGACATGTAGTTGGTCACATGCAGGCTTAACCATGACACTTCATGTACATGCTCGATGGTACGAGATAATGGCAAGGACGATCCCTCACATGTGACAGTGTCGTAGGCGATTACAACTTATTCAAATGATGCCATTGGTACTGGCGAAAATCATGCTTCCATCTACGGTAATGAACTTCACATGGTCGATGGTTGTCTTGGGAATTCATCTCTCAACTCTCTGAAGGCCAACTCTTAAAGCCTACTACAAGACTGGTAATTATGTATCATTTTGGCATACTCATGTCTGGAAGGGGGTTTGTCTTGGATAGTTCTGGAAATTGGGTATTGGTTCYTTTGTCTGCCTCCATAGCTCTGCACGCCTYGCGTAAKGGAAAAWTTGTTATCTGCAAATTTGAAGCAAATTCTKATGCTGACGTTGATGCTCTGGAGAAAYAGAATCATTCGCTACTCTCCCTATGTTAATGGTTGGTCAAGAAGAATGGATGCGTCATTTAGTTAGATTAGGAGGGATCCTTGAAGGATACCCCTATTCAGATTCACTTTGCCAAGGGAGYTGGTGTTGGAAATATTCGGTCTCATGCCCAAGTTCCTATGTCATGGTGTCTGCGTTTGYTGTCTTCAGTTTTTTTTTCAWTAACTCTTGGGATCTATCAAAATGCCATCTAGTTATGTCAAGTCTAAGTMTTTTTGGAGGATGTCATTCAGTTTCTTTTTTAACACTATATGTTTTCTAATTACTCTATTTTTTAATCTAGCCCAGATTCCCTATGGGTATGCCAACATACTTTATGTCTTTTTGAACTCTTGGCACAAAACARAATGGTAKTAGCCTCTCTGCTCATGATGTCATMTATGTACATTATGTTATTATTGCAATAGAATAGATCTTMWTACTTACAAACACACAAAAAAATCATGTAAATTGAATAATTCAAAACCATATCAGAAGTAAATAAAATAGTTTTTAAGTTTAATGGGTTAGTTTAATGATTTGTTTTCCCAAGTAATATATTTTGAGGAAAACCCCCGAGCACTTTCCTTTATTCTAAGGATGGTAACCAGGGTAAACTTTGGATTCTTCATGGCACGAGGCTAGGTCAACAATAGGGCTCAAAGGCATTATAACAATATACTCATTATGAGCTCAACATGCCACTTATGGGAATAGAGCTTGGGTGGGGAGGATAACACTCCATCCCACAACCACTCGAGATACACCCAATTGATAGCTCAACCATTTGTTGCCAATGTTGTTGAGCATTAGGCTAGTTTTGTGTTGGCAAGTTCTTAGTTCAAATCCCATTGGGTAAGGTGCACTAGCCTGCATAAACAAGTTTACCAGGTATGATATCCATGAATGTGGGGAAGCATCCCTTGGGTTTTCCCTTGATGTTTTCCTTGGAAAAAGAAAAAAAAAATGATCTCCTCGCTATTGTATGAGATTTACTTCAATGATAACGAGCAAAATTTTGTACAACCACGATAACACCAACATCAAATCAATAGTTATCAAAGCATTTATTTCAAATTTTCTTTGAGTTTAGTGAATGATCATGAAAAATGTGGGAGTTTTCTCTCAACTCTTTGAATAACATTTTGCTAATGCCTCTCGTAAACTTTTCATGGAATCTTTCAAGTTTTAGGGATTGAACGGATATACACGATATTGATGAAAACTCCAATGGGCCATGAGAAGCCTAAGCAATAAAATTAATTTCAAATTAGATATAAGTAAGCCAAGAAAATGTAAATAATCAAGAATTAGGCATGAAGCCAAGTAAATCATATCTTCAAAAAAAGCCAAAAGGCTACATGAAGACAAAGCATACATAAATTTTGCTAAGCCACAAGTAGTTAAAGAGCTCAATGGTCTCGACGAAAGTATACATCTAAATAAGTCTCAAGCCAAAAACAGTAAGAAGATTCAAATAATCCATAAGAAAGTGTGCTATAACATTTTTGCAACAACCTATGTGTAACCATGGATTAAATGGCTCAAAAATTGTCAATAAAAGACAATTTCATTTGCTCCACATGTAGAAAGAAAGTTCAACACTGCATAAATGTGTGAACTTAGAAAAAAAAGTAATGACAAAAAAACCCAACAAATTGCAAGAAGATAAAACATATGGAAGTACTCGATGAATGGGCTTAAATAACATCCAAACTTTACAAATTTTGGGTACGAAACAAAGAAAAATATGAAAAAACGTAATAACAAAATCCCAACAAACTCGAAGAAGATAAATAAATGGGACATTCCATTAATGAGTTTCAATGGTATTGGAGCTCTACAAACTACAAAAATGTAAAACAAAAGAGAAAAATACAAAAAAAATGTAACAATAGATGATTTTTCAAGCATAAATACACAATCATTCTATAGTGCATGAATTTTCAACTATAAATACACAATCATTCTCTAGTGTTATACAAGAGTATATATAATACATAATGGTGCCAAAATTGGACATGATGAACAAAACTATCCAAGAAAATATAATCTTTTAGAAACATAGGCCATCTTAGTTTTTCTACTATAACAATGTTCATCTAACAACCCTAAATTTATTGGAGGACTTGAAGTACAATGGACAAAAAATCCATGGAATAAGTGTTAACTACTTCATTGATCTTAACTCATGTGACCTTTTTTTTCATAGAAAAAAATATTAATATTGATATTTCCGAGATAGAAATCAAATATACATTGAGTCTTCCTTCTAGACCTCAGTTACTGATCATGACTACTTGTTCATATATCAACAAAAAGGATGATAAATCTACTTATTACAGTCTTCCTCCAAAAGTTAAAAATCATTACAACGCACCCTGAAGCTTATACTAACTTCTAGGCCCCTACATACATTCAGAGATTTATCCTCTGTATTCATATCATCATAAAAACACTAACACGAGGATTTCTCAAATTTTGAATTGAGAGTGCCTCCTCTATACTCGAGTACAAGTAGAGTACCCCCCTACATGATAAGTTTAAGGGGTTAGTTTAATGAATTTTTTCCCTAGCTAATATATTTCAAGGAAAACCCCTAGGCACTTCTCTTTAATCTGAGGATGACACCCAGGGTAAACTCTAGATTCTTCAGGGCACAAAGCTAGGTCAACAATAGGGCTCAAAGACATTATAACAATATACTTACTATGAGATCAACATGCCACTTGTGAGAATAGAGCTTGGGCAGGGAGGATAACACTCCATCCCACAACCACTCGTGGTAGACCCAATTGATAGCTCAACCATTTGTTGCTAATGTTGCTGAGCATTTAGCTAGTTTCATGTTTGCAAGTTCTTAGTTCAAATCCCACTGGGTAAGGTGCACTAGCCTACATAAACAAGTTTACTAAGGATGACATCCACAAATGTGGGGAAGCATCCCTTAGGTTTTTCCTTGATGTTTTCCTTGGAAAAAGAAAAAGAAAAATGATCTCCTAGCTAATCTATGAGACTTACTTCAATGATAACAAGTGAAATTTTGTACAACCACAACAACACCAACATCAAATCAACAGTAATTGAAGCATTTATTTCAAACTTTCTTTGAGTTGTATGAATGATCATGAAAAATGTGGGATTTTTCTCTCAACTCTTTGAATAACATTTTGTTGATGCCTCTCGTAAACTTATTATGGAATCTATCAAGTTTTATGGTTGAATAGATGTACACGATATTAATGAAAACTCCAATGGGCCATGAGAAGCCTAAGCAATAAAATTAATTTCAAAATGGATATAAGTAGGCTAAGAAAATGTAAATAATCAAGAATTAGGCATGAAGCCAAGTAAATCATATCTTCACAAAAAAGACAAAAAGGCAAATGAAGACAAAGAAGACATAAAATCTGTTAAGCCATAAGTAGTTAAAGAGATCAATGATCTTGAAGAAAGTAGACATCTAAATAAGTCTCAAGCCAAAAACAATAAGAAGAATCAAATGATCCATAAGAAAGCATGCTATCACATTTTTGCAACAACCTATGTGTAACCATGAATTAAATGGCTCAAATGTTGCCAATAAAAGACAATTTCATTCGCTCCACAGGTAGAAAGAAAGTTCAACAATGCCTAAATGCGTGAACCTAGAAAAAAGAGTAATGACAAAAAAACCCAACAAATTGCGCGAAGATAAAACATGTGAAAACACTCGATGAATGGGCTTCAATAACATCCAAACTCTAAAAATTTTGGGTACAAAACAAAGCAGAATATGAAAAAATGTAATGACAAAATCCAAACAAACTCTAAGATAAATAAATGGGTGATCCAGGTGGATATCGGTGGCCACCCACCTATTCCAACTGGCTCAAAACAATCTTTTGGCAATTTACTATTTTTAGTAGTTTTTCGATTCCTAAACTTCCGGGACCATTTTGAGGGCCTAAACAATTTTTTTTCGCTATCGGGCATCTCAATGAGAACTAATGGCTCTCATTGAGCCCCCAAAATGAATATCCTCATCGATACCTTTCCAACGAGCTATCGTGCACCCCAAACAAAGATCGTATGCCAAAGTTACGCCCTCGGGAAGTTGATACACCAAACTACCCAAAATGAGGTCCACAAAACTGTTGGATTTTCATCTTCCAGGGTTAGGGTTTTGGATTTTCTTTATGTTAAAAATGCCTTTGGAGGCTCATTGTGATGATCATATTTTTGTGAATTAGCGTAGCCATCACATCTCTTCTTAGAGATAAGCTGCCACCATTCTAGCAAGTTCATTCACTCTATATTTTACATTTCTGTACATTTCACTCATTAATAGAAATTATGTATTATTGTATCTCTGTGTTTATGGTTATATCTCTGATATATCTTTGTTACATTATTGGAAATATGTTATATCTTTGTACATTTCTCTATTATATCTCCGCTCTCATTTCGTGCCGAAAATAATCCATATTAGTGGTATCAGACCATGCTACTCTTGATCATTTTTTTCAGTGCATGTCCCCGATGAGGTCCGAGTATAGAAAGTTGGGTCTCGAGCTTGTCTCTCTTGAGGACAATCGCTCTCGCACACCCAAGAAACCCTCCATGGCAAAAGAAAAGAAAAACGACAGAGTAGAAGATCCTATTAATTTGTTGTTTGAGCAAGCTCTCATGCAATAGAGGGACGAAATGATGGAGAATTTTTCCCACATCCTTCAATGCATACTGACAACAACAAGCACGTCTTCATCAAGTGACCACTTTGGAGGCACCTCTCCTTTCAAGGTACAAGTTAATTTTGATATTCCTGTATTTGAAGGTCAGATAGATGAGGATGCCTTAGAAAAATGGTTAAATCTACTAGAAGGTTATTTCTATGTTCATAATTCTTCCAATAGGGAAAAGATCACCTTTGCACTCCTTAAGGCTCTCCCCAATGTCAAACATTGGTGGGAAACTTACTGAGATCAAAGTTCCACAAAGGAGTCTGGAATATATGGGGCTGAGCCCACTTGGGATTTTTTTGTGGATGTGGTCAAGGAACAATATCACCCTGTTGGTAACTATGACAACCAATACATGAGATGGACCACACTGTGGCAAGAGAGGGGCCAAACAATACCAGAATTCACAAATAATTTCCATACCTTGCACACCAAGCTGGGTATCAAAGAGTCTGAGCGACATATGGTTCTAAAATACCATGGGGCTCTACATAGGTACATCCAAACCGAAATGGATTTTTTGGACATCTCATCACTGGGAGATGCCTATCGATATGTTGTCAAAATCGAGCATAAATTTAGGCACTAGAACAAATGGGAGTTCGGGTTTGCAAATTAGCAACAACCAAAGCATGGTAAAGACGACCCTAATAACCAGCCTCTAGAAAACTAGTCCAAGCCACATGAAAAGAAGAGTAACAAAAAGATGAAGAAGGACACTGGAAAGTGGTTCAATTTCCAGAAAATCCCCTGACACAACACCAATGAATGTCGCTCAACACAATCATTGGTGGTCGAGATCAAAGAAAAAGAGTTAAACCCAGATTCAGAGTCTGATTCAAAAAATAATGGGAGAAGACAGATCATCAACGTAGACCCCACTACTACTGTCACGACCATAACAATTCAACCAGAAGAACCAACATGTCCTCAAGAGGGGGAGTGCCTCTTCCATTTAAAGATGTGGGTGAAGGGGACCCCGTTGCATTTCATTGTTGATAGCGGAAGCCAAAAAAAACTCATCTTAGCAGAGGTTGTCAAACAGTTGGGATTGTCGACAACACCGCACCAGCAACAATACAACATCAAGTGGCTTCGCCAGGGACAAGATCTCTATGTCAACCAACAATGCCAATTTTCATACGACATCTAGCCCTTCAAGGATGAGGTATTATGTGATGTTGCCCCGCTGTATGTCTGTGATGTTCTTTTGGGCTAACCATATATGTGGAAGTGCCATGTTATTTATGAGTCTCGACCCCATAGTGTCATTGTTACTCTGGGGAGTCATCTCTACAGGATACCAGAGGTAGTTCCCACTACCATCCCACCTAAACAATGTTGTAAGGTAGTATCTCATACTAAAAAATTTAGCTTCTTCATAATCTGTTCAAAAGGTGAACAGAAGGACACTGCAACCATTGCAGCCTCAGTCCAAGCACCTTCTATCTAGTAGAAGTAGGTCGATAAGATATGGTACAAAGCATAAAGATTCCTTCTACACACAATCATCTCATGTATCCAGACTGGTTACAAAGTTCCAACCCTTCCAACATCAGGTTCTCAATAACCTTCCATAAGCCAAGCAATGCAACTTCTCCAGCGAGGCAAGCAACTCATCAAGGTTCGGATTCAACAAACGCTTCCCTGTCTTCCCCGGGAACTCAACGCAAGGGAGACCATTGATTCATAAGGAGGGACAATTGATCTAGGTGGCTATCGGTGGCCACCCACCTATTCCAACTGGCTCAAAACAATCTTTTGTCAATTTACTATTTTTAGCAGTTTTTCAGTTCCTAAACTTTCGGGGCCATTTTGAGGGCCTAAACGAAGTATTTTCATGATCAATCACCTTAATGATGGCTTAAGGACTTGATTGACCCCCCAAAATGAATCTCCTTGTCGATACCTTTCCAATGAGCTATCGTGCGCCCCAAACAAAGATCGTATTCCAAAGTTATGCCCCCGAGAAGTTGATACACCAAACTACCTAAAACGGGGTCCACAAAACTATTGGCTTTTCATCTTTCGAGGTTAGGGTTTTGGATTTTCTTTATGTTAAAAGGGCCTTTGGAGCCTCATTGTAATGATCATATTCTTGCGAATGAGCATAGCCATCACATCTCTTCTCAGAGATAAGTTGCCACCATTCTAGCGAGTTCATTCACTTTGTATTTTACAATTCTGTACATTTCGCTCATTAATAGAAATTGCGTATTATTGTATCTCTGTGTTTATGGTTATATCTCTGATATATCTTTGTTATATTATTGGATATCTGTTATATCTGTGTACATTTCTTTATTATATCTCCGTTCTCATTTCGTGCCGAAAATAATCCGGATCAATGGGACATTCCATTAATGAGTTTCAATGGTATTGGAGCTCTATAAACTACAAAAAAATGTTAAAAAAAAGTAACATTAGATGAATTTTCAAGTATAAACATACAATCATTTTCTAGTGCATGAATTTTCAACCATAAATACACAATCATTCTCTAGTGTTATACAAGAGTAAACTCTCCAAGAAAATATAAGCTTTTAGAAACAAATGTGGTCTTAGTTTTTCTACTATAACAAAACTCTCCAAGAAAATATAAGCTTTTAGAAACACATGCCATCTTAGTTTTTCTACTATAACATTGTTCATCTAACAATCCTAAATTTATTGTAGGACTTGAAGTACAATGGCTAAAACACCCATGGAATAGGTGTTAGCTACTTCGATGATCTTATAAATGTAATTACACAAAACAAGACTCTAATTACGAAAGTGACCTTACAAGATGAGACTTTGATTACTCACGTGACCTTTTTTTTCCACAGGAAAAAATCTTTATATTGATATTTCCAAGATAGAAATCAAATATGCATTGAGTCGTCCTTCTAGAACTTTGTTACTAATCATGACTACTTGTTCGTATATCAACCAAAAGGGTGATATATCTACTTATTATAGTCTTCCTACAAAAGTTAAAAAATCATTACAACGTACCTTGGAAGCTTATACTAACTTTCAGGCTCCTACATACATTCAGAGATTTATCCTCTACAATCCTATCATCATAAAAACATTAATACAAGGATTTCTCAAATTATCAATTGAGAGTGCCTCCTATATACTCAAGTACAAGTAGAGTACCTTCTTGCATGAACAAAGCTTCTATAGATAAAATATTTACTTGTGTTTTGAATTAACGATAAACATGAGTAAATGAGATAGACTCAAAAGTGGCCTTTACCTCCTTCACTTGTTTCATAATAGCAATTAGGCCCAAAATTCCAATGTTACACCCTTGATTTTCCTAATCTATCATGAGTTTTGAGTCCCCAAAGAGTTGGAGACACTTCAAACCTCTCTCATCTGTATCTAACAAAACCAATAGAGCATAAAAATCTACCTTGTTGTTAGTTCCTTTCCCAACAACATGCTTTAATTGAAAATGATGATTTGAATTTAAAAAAGAACAACCCCAACACCACATATATACGGGTCTCCTTAACTTGCACTGCCAAAAAAGCCCCAAGTTTTTTCATGGTCAATACTTGGCATCAGTAAGGCTCTGAAAGGCTATTGTTTTTGGATGGTCTTGTTGTTGTTCATTGTTAATATGATCTCGTGGGTTACCTGGGCAGGGGTGAAGATCAAATCCTGGAAAGTCATATGGTTCCTAGTCCACCAAATTCTATATAAGAACAGACAAGTAAGTGCTTTGAACTTTATGAATACCTTGTATGTTAACTAGTCTAGGAGACAAACACCAAGGGACATCTTGTTCCTTTTGACGGAGCCCACTAGGGATTGGGCAATTTCTTTCCATATTGTTGGAGCAAAAGTGCAATTTGCAAACAAATGGTCTACAAACCCAACACTAGCCTTACAAAGAATGCACCTATTCGGTTGTTCCCAATTTCTCTTCTAGTGATTATCCCATGTCATAAGTCTATTTGCTAAAGCCAACCATGAAAGAATTTTAATTTTTGGTATTCCAATTTACAAACAAGTCTCCACCACAAAACTCTTTCTAACACCAAAGCTTCTTTAATTTTTGTTGCATAACCTAATTTGGTTGTGAAATCCCTTTAAATCTAGTTCTTTGTCCATCTAAGTTGGTCTTCATCCTCTAATAATTTGATAGCACTATGATTCAAAAGTTTTACAAAGGAATTCCACTCCTTTTCCAAATTCCCTTGAAGATTTAATGTTTCAGTAGACAACCTACCCTGTGCCCAAGCATTCCTTTGCTCATGGGAGGCAGCCTCTCCTAGGGAAAGGATCCCAACTTCATGTAGCCTTAACAATAAAGCCTCAAATAGTTCATGATTACCTTTAACCCCAAACCAGGGGTCTTCTCCTATTTGAACCTTTCTTCCATTCCCAACATGCCAAGTTATCACTTTCCAAATCATTGAAGCCCCCTACGTATTTTTCCTCTCCAGTTTGAACTAGCCTTTGATATACATCCCTTTTAAATATTTAGTTACCATCACTCTTCTCCACATGCCATCAATACAAACCATTCTCCAAATACTTTTTGTTGCAAGTGCAGTGCTGAATAAGTAAATATTTTTTAAACCCCAACCCCCTGCTTCCTTAGGTAAGGCTATTCTTGACTACTTGACCAGAGGTATTCCTTCTTTTTCCCTCTTTCCAGTCCACAAAAACAAAACATTTCTATCTTATTTTGGTTAAAATTCCCTTTGGAATGTTTGCAAGGGTCATCCAATACATAGGTATGCTCTCCAACATTGACTTGACCAAGACTAATCTCCCACCACAAGACTACCATCTATTGCACCAAACCAATATCATGGCTTCCATAATGTTATAGAGCCAAAGCTAGTCATCATAGTGATAATCATCGAGGTTTAGCTTAAATCCTAAATACTTTACCCCTTGTTCCATATTAACACTATTCATTTGAAAAAGAAAGTTTCTATGGATCTTCACATCATTAACCAACATTACAGATTTGTTCATGTTAATTACCATTCCAATAGATATCCAACAATTCCTTTGTTTTCTCCAACTCCCTTATTGAATCATTGCCAAAATTTCTTTGAAGGACCTAACCTTGTAACTGTAAATCCTAACCTTGTACAATATCTACTCCAAACAGATATTCAGAAAAGAACAGAAAAGATACAATGGCAAATACAAACATTACACGGAGATTTTTCCCCTGGAAACCCAAACCGGGAAAACCAACATATTCTATATTCATTCATTGTGTTACATTGTTTACAATACAATATACATATAGGAGCCAACGGCATCCAAAACCCTAACCCAATGACCTGGATTAGTCCAAAA
>ML829611.1:38595-49476 GCA_009831015.1 Picea engelmannii
CCATTTCATGGCTTCTTTGGAGCAGACTGATTTCAGGCTTTCTTTTGTCATGCTTCCTCATTTCACCATCTTCTTCGTCTTCTAGTAAAAGTGTCTTCATTTTTTGTTCCAGCAGTCCTTTGTCAAACTTTGGTTTTCTCCAATCGATTGTAGCCTAACCTTTAAGGTTGAGTTTTTCTCTGAAACTTCCTTTCAAATGGGTGCATGGCTGAGCTTGATATTTGCTTTTTATTCCCACCAAAATTTCATTAGGGAAAGAATTTCTTCATTTTCTAGCCATGCAAAATTGAATTTGAATGGGCTAGGATCTTCTTTCAATTTTTTTTCTAATTTCCAATGACCAGACTTGGTTCCTTGTGAAATCCCTGATTATGTGGTGACTCCGAGGTTTTTGTTGAGGAGTCTTTCATTGATCAGGAAACTACCTATTCTCGTAGTTACGTAGCAGTTCCCCTTTCTTCTATTGCTCGACAAGAACAACTTTTCTTTTAGGCTTTACATCCAAAGGTGGTTTTTCTTCACAAGGTTAATTGTTTTTTTTTAAAAGAAATCCTCCAGCAGGTTTCATGCCAGTTCCCCCCCTTTCTCATCTGGTTCTAAAACTAAATTGGAATCTGCTCCAACAATCTAGTCCTCTGGATTGTTCATGAGCCGTAAACGGTAGGCCTATGGCCTGTTCTTCTCACCAACATGGATACTCTGCAGAAATATAATTCAATGTCTCTGTAATTTGAATTCACTGTCAATTCAAACTGTAAACTGAGTGGAAATTTTGCAATTTCTCTGTTCACTCAGAACTCTGTAATTACTCTGTTTCTGAGATGGTTTTTTCAAGCTTGCTCTGCTGATTGTGTTGCCAAAGGCAATGCTTATCAATCGATTCAAGTGAACTGTTCTTTAATTTGGCTTCAAGACTCTGCCCAAAATTCATTAAAGCCAATTAAATATATATGTAAACATGTTTTACAATAAAAGTTGTTAACAGCTCCTTTTCCAACGACACATCTGCCCAATCACAGTTCACAACAGTTGAGATACAAAGGTTGTTCTGGAGGAAACTGAATCTACATATATATACTCCTATTCCTGATGGTTGTAGCTTCCAGTCAGCGCACAGCAAGAGGGCGTATCGCTATAGCATACTTTTAATGGACTGGTTGTAGGTTATGGTACACAGAGATGAGTGGTTACCTTTGTTTTCTACAATGCACAGACAATTATATTAACCCACCAATCAAAGCACTCTCAATGCAATTGATTTAGGTGCGGTGGGTATGTGGGTGCTGTCAAAGGATGGTTATTGAATTGATTTGAATGAGTAAATCACATGGGTGGTTGTAGGTACATTCAAACAGCACACAGGCAATACATCATAACCAGCAGTCAATTCGGAATGACAGGGCTGTTACAGGGAATGATAAACTGCATTTCAGCTGTTGAGATTGCTGTTGTGTTCCACTACCAGGACCCAGGCAAAATGAAAAATTATGTGTTCATTAATTAACCCACAAATAGAGCACAATGACAATGCTGTAGGTGGATACAATTACAAATGCTAAACCCAGCCATTCCATTAAAAAGGATAAGTGAATAGTGGGTGCATTAGTTCGAATTACATTTGTGGGATGTTAGAAGTACCACCGTAACAAAATAAGGAAACATCATATGAGGATCTCACAGCTACCAGAACAACAGAATTTTTACCTGGAAACCCAAACGGGAAAACTGACATTCAATGGGGCGTTTTGTTATGCTCCGGAAGTACTTATAAAGGTGAGTTGCATTCTCAATCAGAGTTTTAATGCATTCTTACTGGCACATTTTTACAGATTGCTTGGCTCATAGACAACCTTTGCTCATGTGGGGACAGGCATGACATCTCCTTCCTCCAACCTTCGAGCAGGTTTCTTCACTTTGAGCTCTCATTCTTCTGCTACAGGTTCTCTTTTCCCCAAGCTCTGCTACTCTCCTCGTCCTTCCATCCCCTTCTCGACAGCCTTCATATTTAATGGGCTGCCTTGGAAGGCCAACCATCACAACGTTTCGTTTTCATCTTCCGAGTCAGAAGAATTTTTGGACTATTCACTCAATTTTGCCAAAACATTCAAATGCTTATTACAAAGTTTACAAAAGAGATTTAATTAGGATCCAAATCTGATCAGTTCCATGGACCATTCTTTTTTGACAACTTTCACTTCATTGATTTCTGTAAAATAAAATTTGGAAGCTGCTTTATCCTTTCTATTAGTCTTTGAAGATTCTCATAGTCTAGTTTTGATACCTGAACAGACACTAATTCTGGAATAACTTATTTCATTAAAGTACATTATCTTATTACTAGATCCTAATCCTCTAATGTCCCGCATCATAGACACTTTTTCTCTGGATCTGATGCAGCCTTTCAAGTTTAGTTGGGATTGAGTTCCCAGTTCTACATTTATTTTGGGTTCCCTTTAGAGGATTACCAGTTTAGTTGATCTTATTGGTTTTATTTTTTGACAACGTTTCTTTCTCATTTTTGAAATCCACATTGATCAGCTGTCCTGGTTTTGAACCCCATCCTCATTGATCACTGTCCTGGTTTTGAGTTGGTCATATTTCTTTCTTTCTTTGTAGATTCTTTCAGACATTTAGTACTCTTGTCTTTTCTCCATGAGATTTTTTTGGCATTGAAATCACGTGATGGTTTTCTACTCATAGAGGCATTTGCTTTCCTTCCTCATGTCTAAAATGCTAACCTTGTTATGTGGAAGTGCTCCCCATTTTTTCTAATTTCTTTTAATGGTCTTTGATTTCTTTCGTAGTTTTTTTACTTGATTGTCTTGTTCTTTAGAAAGTTGTCGTTCCTTCTTTTTGGACATCATGAGTGGCTAAAAGGGATTTCTTCATAATCCAATCTTTGAACACACCCCATAGATGATCATCTAGCATCTAGCTACACTTAAAATGTCATTGCTTCTAGTAATATGACTACTAGATTCACTTCAACATAGATTTTGGTGCATGCTACAGTTGTTGCTTTCTTGGTTTTGCTTGGATGTGAAGATTGCCAATGATCTTCATAATAGTTTTCTTTCAGAGGTGTCATGAAAAGAAGGGTAGCCTGACTCATACTGTGGTGTTGTTCGAGATCTCGTTTGCAGGGTGATGTTTAACATCTGGAAGTTTAAATATGATTTGCTATTGACCATAACTAGGGTCCACTTTCAAAAAAGGGTTTCGGTATTTTGGACTTTGGATATTGGCTATGAAGTAGATTCTGCAATAGGCTGACTCCCATTGTACCCTGTGTTTCTTGCTCCAAATTTTTCACCACTTACTTTTTAAAGTATTGATGGTGAGCCGGGCATTGTTCAAATTTCCCACTAAAGCATAGCCTTGAAGATTTGAGATCCTCCTTAATTTCTTAAAGCCCCAACATGTGTCTTAGGACATCTTTCCATCTCCTAATGGACTCTAGCTTTGTTTTGATACATCAATAGGAATATTAAGGTGTACTGTGGATACCTTTATGATTGTTTGAACAAACATCTCTAACATATGAAAGAATAAAATTGTGAGATGCCCCTTAATCCGTTCGCCATGAAAAGCAGGATACTCAGAAACATATGATTAGGCCCTCTGTTAAAATTAATGCAGCTGCAAGAGCCATTCTCTGGGAGGATGGCAAAGACCCTAGTTGTGATCTAGGGCCCCCAGTACACTCTTGGGGTTCTTGGTCGGGGACCAAGCAGTTAGAGCCATGGCAAAAGACCCTAGTTGGGCCCCCAGTGTATTTCTGGGGTTCTTGGTCAGGGACCAAGCAATTTGATGATATAAGTCCCTAGATGTGTTCCACGGAATCCTTGCTTAGCACTTGGATTGATTCTTGGTGGTTAAGCCCCTAGATATATTCTACGTCCCCCGGATGTGTTCTGGGGTATCCTGGTCTGGGACCAGGCAGATTCTTGGTTTAAGTACCAAGCTGAGATGATGTGTGACCTTCTTCTCTCCTGGGATGGTCCATATGACCTAGGAGCAGTAAAGAAGAAAGGCACGATCACGCCACTAGCCTTCCACATATGCTAGGATGATAAAAAGCTTATAAATTATATCATGGGATTCATGTGGACAAACTGCCATTAAAGAAGGACTTGACTTTTTGACTTTGTCTTATTGTTTATTGATAAAACCCTTTTGCTTGAGTTATTACCCTCCTAAATTTGTGATTGGTTTAGACTTTACTTTTTCCTAAAGAAAGGTGGCTGCCTTGATCTTGAAACCCATCTCATCGATTTGATTTATTTTTTGACTTTACCACTTGATGTTTTAATTGGTGAAATATTATTTATTTTTTTAAAGGGGTTAACCTAACCCTAAAGCTATGTCAAGTGGATTATTAAGTTAACCCTATTTCACCTACCTAAAACTATATAAAGGAGTGGCCTGCCCCTCACTTGACACACTTGATCATATGATCTATCTCCTCCAAGCTGACGTTGAGACTGAGGTTTTGCTGCGGCCTTTCTGAACATGTTTACAAGGGTTTTTTCTCAGCTCTCTCTTGCTGTACCGGCCTGCTGTGGGTCTATCCCTGCCAGCTGATTTTGTTTGAGCTTGCTGCTGGCCTGTCTGTGTCCATACCAGTCTGATCATGGGTTTATTTCTACCTGCTGAAGCTTGCCTCTGGCCTGTTTGTGTCCATCCCTGCCTTCCGTGGGTGTATCTTTGCTAGCCATGACCGCTGGATCTTGCCGCTGACCCGTTGGAGTCCCTCCCTGCTGTTTGGGTTTTTTTGTCTGCTGTTGGTTTATTGGTGGCACCTTACTCATCCCAGCAAGCTGCCTTGCTCATCCCAGTCAGCTGCTTTGATATTTATGCCTTGTGAATGGTTTGATGAGTCTGATCTTGTATTGCTGGTACTTGTTTCTGTTTGGAACTGAGCTAGAGTTGGGCTGAAAGTATTAAATCAGCCTAAGGCTGATTGTGGGTTTAATTTTTCCAGCCCTAGGTTGGATAGTGAATTGTTTTCAGCCCTAATACTAGACAGTGGCTTGGATTGTATTTTTCAGCTTGCTGTTTTAGTTTTCCAGCTTGCTGAGTTTTGGTTTTTGATTTCCTAACCCAAGAGTCCTTTTTGGCATTGTCCCTATGATCATGATGAGATCTACCCTGAGGGTTTGATCCATGATTCTCTAAGCATTTTTTAGCATACATTGGAGGAAGGCAACAACAACTCATCTGGTACATTTGTTTCTTTCTCTACAGCTATGGTAATACTTAGATTTAAGTTGTGTATGTTATTTACTAACTATTGTTGTTAGGTTATGCATCATAATTTGTTAGATGTTTTGCTGGTCAAAATTTTAGTAGCTAACGATTTGAAAAATATAAAAATTTCTGTTTCTAGTTAGCTTACTGTTTTTACCCTTAAATTCTAACGCCCTGACTTCTCACTCATAGAAAGTCTCTTCCTCCAAAAATTTGGATCGATTTTAAATAAAATATTAATTACTTTGAAGTTTAAAGAAAATAGTTGCTAGCTTTACTTTTTAAAGTAGTGATCCAACATAATTTTCAATTTTTATTTTGGAATACGGGCTTGATTTGATCATGAAAACACAATATAATATTTTGACAAGTTTATGTATTCAATTTAGGGAATTACATTTTTTGGTGTGGGCTGCTTAGTGGATTTGACATGTAAACTTTGATTGGAAGAAAATTTTTGTGATCTTATATGTATGACCAAGCACTTTTCAACGTTGGCTCAACAAGGGTTATGGTTCTCTCTACATGCTTTAGTTGTAGTGCTTCCACATGCATTTTGAAGACATCTCTTTGACACAATTATCAAATCTATAGGACTATATGGTGTAGATATTTCGGGGCCTAACTAGCACTTTGCTAAAATCTATAGGACTATATGGTGTAGATATTTCGGGGCCTAACTAGCACTTTGCTTGTGCTTTGAGAGCATTTTCTAACTTGTGTCCTTTCTTGACAAGATTTACACCCATGGTGATTCAACTAAAAGGCGGGAGAGATACCCCTATTTGTCCCTTTGTTCTTTTGAGGACATTGCCTCAAATGCCCCTTTTAGTGGCATAGGTGTTGGTTTTTGGAGGCCCCTTCACTTCTTTAATATGTTGGTATCTCTACTGAGCACATTCCTCTTTTTAGTTATTCTTTAGACACCCCCATTCATTTCCTACCCCTAAATAAGTGGTAAAAAAGGTTGTCAAAGAGTACATTTCTCAATAGTAAATCTAGGCTACTTGGATTGTCCAACCACCCCTCTCCCCCAAGGTATTGGCACTAAGATGGCCTGCCACCATGATCCCTTTTTGCAATTGAAGGATGGGCGATGGTTTGTCCAGAGTACACCGAACATCATTGGCCACATAGCCTCATGATTTGTCTCGACTAGTTCAGGGTTTGTTCTCACCAACTCTAGATTGAATTTGACCACCACACACCATAGATAAACGATCTGTTAGTGGTGCAATCTATAGGGATTCGTGTCAAAAACATTTCATTTTCAGATATCCCTTTTATTGTTAGATCAATGGGAGATTTCATTATTTGTATCGGGAGTCATGGAGCTCTTCTAGAGTAGGAAGTGCTTGAGTCTCTTCATGCATGAAGTGATCACTAACATATGACATACCTCGTGGGGTTCACATAGGCCTAACCCCATTAGTTGGATCACCTCTTTCTTCCCACCTATCTCAACCAGGGGTGGCAACAAAGGATGTGCATACTCCCTTATTTTGGACACCCATGGTACTAGATTAATAAGACCATGTGCATCACCCCATTTAATAGTCGACAAACCCCATGTACTTCTCCTTGCTAGTATCAAATGTTAGGGCCAAGGTATTGGCCCTAAGATGGCCTTCTACTATAAGCACATTTTGCAACTGAAGGATGGCCAATAGTTTGTCCAATGTACACTCAACGCCATTGGCCACATAGCCTCATGATTCATTTCAACTAGTTTAGGGTTTGCTCTCACCAACTATAGATTGAATTTGACCACCACACCCCACAAATAGAGGATTTGTTAGTGGTGCAATCTACATCGATTTGTGTCCAAAAAGGCATTTCATTTTCAATTGTCACTTTTACTATGAGATCAATGGGAGATTTCATTATTTGCATTGGGAGTCATTGAGCTCTCTCACTGCCTTCTTTCGCTATTTAGACTAGAAGTGCTCGACTCTCTTCATACATGAGGTGATTAGTCATAGGGTAAAGTAAGTCGATGGAACTCATTAATTCCTTTATCGACATTGAGTTGGAATCTATAGAATTGGGAAGGGCCTTTACCATCATAAATATGTATGGACCATATGTTGATGTAAAATATTTTTGGAATAGTTTTAAAGCTTAGGGTTGGGTACCAAGTGACAAGGTGATGTATGGACCATATGATGACATAAAGGAATTTTGGGATAGTTTTAAAGCTCAAGGATGGGTACCAAGCGACAAGGTGATTATAGGAGGAGACCTTAATTTGACAATGAATGAAAATAGGGGAAGTGTGGGGGAGAGTGCCAAACATGATCCTTCGGCGAAGTATTTTTTTTATCATTGCTTGAAGAATTAGGTCTTTGTGATATTTTTTTATCATTGTTTGAAGAATTAGGTCTTTGTGATATGGAACCCATTCAATTGGTATCTACATGTAGGAACTCGAGGAGTGGAAAAAGAGGGGATTTAGGGGTTTTAAAAAAAAGTTGGTTACATTTTTGGTTGCATAAAGGATTCCATGATTATTGTTTATTAGTCTTATATTTTTTAACACAATAACTCAAAGCCTAAAGTGAATATGAATATTTATTTCATGTTTTCATTGTTCATGTTTTTCTCATATTTTGGACAAGGTTCTTTTTGTTTTTTTATGAGGTCCTAAAATATTTGGAGTCCACATTTTCCACTGTGTTACCTAAAATTTGGGGTTTGTTTCCACATGTTACATGTTTTCCCTTGTATTTTCTGAAGTTTGAAATGTGTCTCTACATGTCCTTACATCCTTTACATGTTTCCATGATCCCACATCCCCCTTTTTAGGAACTTGGTGGAACATTGGTTTTGAACTTTTCTTCTTTTAGTATTTTGGGATGTGTTACATTATATGATATTTGAACACTTATCCTATTCAATCAACATATACAATCAACATATACATTGACTTACATTGAAACATATACTTTGACATATTATATTTAGAGTCTAGAAGAGTGGGGTTCAAATTTAGATTGAGAGTTCAATAATATTATCAAGATGGTTGTTATATCGAGTCTTTGTGCTTGAACACACCGAGTTAAATACTCATTTGGTTCTATTATAAAGGACAAGTCTAAACATTTCACTTTTTGGATTTTCTCTGACCACCATTATTGGAATCCGACCATGTATTGTTGGTGAAATTGCAATTTTCCTTTACTTAAATTGCATTTTTGAATGCATAAATGGGTTTAACACCTTGAAAAACCTATTGTGCAATCTCAACAACTAATATATGCAATTCTAACAATTCTTCTAAATTTTTGGTCAGATTTTTGACAAAACTAGTTGGAAAAATATATTTGGAAAAGGTTGAAAAAGTCAAATGTTTAGACTGCCATATTGTATATATGAGAAATTGAAATGCCTTTGATAATATATATATCAAACATTGAGCCCATTGAAAATGTCAATTTGGTTTGAGAGGCATGATATCTACCCTTGAATTTTCGTGTTAGAAAATAGAAAAGATTTTATGATGCCACCAATTTTTGAAAGTTGATAAAACAATGATGCACGACTAAATAAGTAATAAATGAAGGTGATCAATAATGCAAGAAGATTATTAGTAGTGTAAGTGAAAACAAATCTATACTCTTTTTTTAACAGAAAATAATATTATTTTATTTAAAAAAGGGTTGTGGTTGAACGGTTAAGTAGGATGCAAAATTTATGTAAGTGTTTTGGCATGAACACTACAAAAATTCTCAACATTCCAACCCTACCACTTAGTAGCTGTGCTAGCCTTAAAGTTCTAGTACTACCACTATCTATTTGACTAGTATATTGTTGGACAAATTGGCATGACATAAGTACACCTTTACCAAACATTATAATATCTATAAATTAAAAAAGATCATGCCCATTAAACGCTTTTTGATTGCATCTAATCTTAGATGATTGGATGACAAAGGCCTACTTCTTTGCTTGAGCTCATTTATGTTGCATTTTGTCTTCATTGTCATCAAATTATTGAATAACCCAACAATGGACCTCTTCTCATTTTCCAATGTCACAATTCTTCCTTGCAATTATCTCTTCTATTTTTTAGACTTCTAACTAATAATAATAATAATAATCTAATTTTAAGGTCATGACAAAGCTAGATACCAAATTTGGTGTATGAGATCCACTTGTTTGTGGGACAAGGGCCCCCCTCAGTGCAACGATTTGACTGCTAAACTCTACGGAGGTGTACCCCCATTTGGAGATTTCAATTATTTTCCACGAAGATTTCAAAATGCATTTCACTTATTTTTTACGGATTACACCTATAAGTTGAAGCTTGTTATTTGCCTTTGCATTGCTTGAACCTCCATTTCATGTTTTCTCTCCCAATCTCTCCCCTACATCTTCCTCTTTCAAACAATGTGAGAAAATGATGGACATCACTACATGTCTCTCACATCTCCTAATTCCTTTGTGCAAGTAAGAGTTCTTACAAATTGCACACTATTCAGAGTGTCCATGAGACTTGACCATTGATTCAAACCCAAGCCAAACCTTTCAGTTGGCTTCTAGACTTATGACATAGAGTCGATTCCAAGCCAAAAGACATTCATGAGTGCTACCCTTATATAGCTCTCCCGCTCTTTGATATCAGATTGCAACGAGGAGAATGAAACCTAACATAGAAATTATAGATTACTCCATGAATTATACCACATGAATTTGATTGCCCATCCTCATAGAGTTGATTAATGGAGGCTAATGCAATGGAGTGTGTGGATGTATGTGGGGGAAAGGAGTCTTAAATTCTTAAATTCATGCTTCATTTGAAAATTGCCACTGGTCCCTTGAATGTATGTGCCTCATCCTTGTAAATGTGATTAGCAAATGCATCATGTAAGGTGACATTGAACTAGCCCCCCATTTATCCTTGCCATTTCCATTTTTAGAATAATTGCTTTGTTTGCTTGCTTATACATAGAGGAGTTATGCAATCTTAGAATTTGGAAATAATTTATGGATTCAAAGCTTTTTGTGAATGTTTGAGCTCTATTTATTAGTTGCTCAATTGAATATCTTGAGGGATAGATTGATAATGCATATGACGAATTATTACTATGGAATTCCCGACCTCGAATAAACCCCTCTTTGTTTCAGTACCATTAACTCTTGCAACAATGAAAATACCTTTGTTTAATTATTGGTGATCTTGCCGAAGACAATTTCTCATTTTTCTTTGGGATCAAGAATGATCCTTGCACTTGTTACCCCTATCTTAGTTATTGAAATTGGGTCAAGACAATAGGGGCTTAATTTGAGGAATTAGGCATGATCTTTGAAATTGGGTCAAGACAATAGGGGTTCAATTTGAGGAATTAGGCATGATCTTTGAAATCGGGCTTACACAACACTTCGAACAGGTGAGGGGGGGGGGCTCGATTTGAAAATTGGGCCTAGGCAACATTTAAAACATGTGAGGAGAGGCATGATTCCTCAATTGGGTTCTATCTAGAAATTAGGCCTAGGCAACACTTTGAATGGGTGAAGGAGGGGTCAATTTGGAAATTGGGCCCGATTTCGTAATCGAAATGGAAACAAATTTTGAACAAGGAGGTGAAGGAAATGGTTTTAAGCAGTGTTTTAAAAACCTCTTAACCGTAA
>ML829612.1:0-33956 GCA_009831015.1 Picea engelmannii
AGGGTTCCAACTTCTTTCTCTTATCCTTGGAAACATGAATGTATTCAAGACATCCAAATATTCTCAAGTGTTCAACGCTTGGCTTCTTTCCTGAGAAGGCTTCTTCGGGAGCCATGTTCTTCAATATTCTATGTGGACTTCTATTTTGAACGTAAAAAGTTGTCATAGTTGCTTCTCCCCATAGGAACATAGATAAGTTATGATCATTCATCATTGCCTTGATCGATTCTTCAATGGTTATGTTCTTTCTTTCAGCCACACCATTCTATTAAGGATTGTGAGGAACAATGAGCTCCCTCCTAATCCCAGCTTCTTTACAAAATACAACGAGCTCCTTGGAGGTGTACTCTCCTCCATTATCAGATCTTATTGTCTTGATATTCTTATATGTTAGGTTATCTACTTCAGCCTTGAATTCTTGGAATTTGATAAATACTTCATCCTTAGTCTTTAACAGATACAACCATGTATTTCTTCAGAATTCATCTATGAACATTACATTGTAAAGAGATCCTCCTAGAGACTTCATTGACATAGGTCCACATACATCTAAATGTATTAGGTCTAAGATCCCTTTGGATCTAATCTCACTGCTTGGGAAAGGTTTCTTAACGTTCTTCCCAAGTGCACATCCTTTGCACACACCTTCATGTACTAACTATAATTCTAGTATGCCTACAACCATATGTTTCAAGGATGGAAAGGCTTGATAATGTAGGTGAGAATACCTTCTATGTCATAACTCACTAGGGTTGATTTCGTCATGTACTAGGGCTTGAGTATTCTTACCTACGAGTTTATATAACCTTCCTTCATAGGTTCCAATAACTCTAGCGGTTTTTTATCTTGGAGTCTTTAGACCATAAGAGAACTTTTCCATCCACAAAAGCTACTCTATCTCCTTTATCTCCCAAACAGGAAATAGATACTAGATTCTTTTTCAAACCAGGAACATATAAAACATTAATAATATGGATAGAGCTACCTAATTCCATTTTGATAGTAGCTAGTCCAATTCCCTTCACTACATACGAATTCTTCTCTCCAAGCTCCACTTTATGAGGTGTCTCCTTTTCCTTCATGCTTGATAATTCTTACGACCACCTTTCATATGCCTTGAAGCTCCCCTATCGATCAGCCACATGTCATATTCAATGGTTATAGTAAGAGATGAATAATAGAAGAAATTTGCTTTATCATGCTTTGTCTTCTTTGATATTTCTTCATCGTTGGCAATCGATGCGTGATGTCTCTCTTTTATCGTCCTTGTTAGTTTAGGACAATTCCTTTTGTAGTGGCCATAATTATGGCATTCAAATCATTGTACCTTTGGCATATCTCTCTTGAACTTCTTTCTTGAATCAGATAGTTTCTTACCTCCATGTCTTTTAAACTTTGTTGCAAAGGCTTGAGCATCTTCTTCTTTCTGAGGTTTTCCCTTGGATTTTAACCTTGTCTCTTCTTGTGCACAACAGGTCCAAATTTCTTCTAACGTTGGAAACTCCTTCTGTGTATTCATGCTTGCAGCAAATGCATCCCATGATCTAGAGAGACCATTAAGTGCTATGTTAACAACTTCCTTTCCTAGGATGGCTTCTTCAATAGCTTGTATTTGATCTCTCAACTGATAAATCCTCACAAAGTATGAAGTTATGGTGTCATCAATTGTCATATTTGTGTCATGACATTCATTCTTCACACTCATCACTTGTCCAATATTTCAAAAAAGGTTTGTTAGGGTTGTTTATGAAAAGGTATGAAGAACCTTACTCAAGCATTTTCAGATCTTTTCGGGCTAAGGAAAGATATTTGGTAATGTCACCCAAGGTTTATAGCCTTAAAACAAAAAAAACAATCACTTAATCCACAGGTATTAAGTACAAGAGACCAAGGTTGGTTTTTTATATATTAAATGTAATTTTGAAAAAAGAAATAAACTTAAACAAAGATTACATGAGTGTGTACATGGAGATAAAAGAAAAAATGAACCAAATCATCAAAATACATATGTGAGACTGAAATCAGAAATCTGATTTTTATATTGATTTCATTATGAGATACAAGACTGAGTTCTCTTTACAAACCCCTACAAGGGTAGGGACCAAAGTCAGATTTAGAAGCCTCCAATCAGCACCATACAAGAATACTCTAACAACAAAAGAAAACTGAAGCTAAAGATCTGGATCAGCTTGCCACAAAATGTTTTCACTTGACTCTGCAAGATATTCTTTATCAGTCATGAAATTTGATTTATAAACAAAAGAACACATAGAGTACCAAATATAAATCATACACCTTTAAAATAACTTGTTGAAATATATGATTTAGTTTTGAATCGTGCTTCCTTCAATAAGACCCTGCTATCATCAAGAGGGTTAAGCCTTCTAGTAAACTCATAATGAATGAAAAATGAAAGTATCCCACTAGTATAGAGCAAACCTTCTGGTTGAATCTCTCCTTCTATACTCTCCCTCTTGTCTCTTCATTTGATTGAGATTTTATTCTTTCTCAATAAGTTATGGTAGTTCAACTACCTTCTTTATTTAAGTTTAATTAGCTTAACTAATTAGTTCAAACAAATAAATAATAATATATATAAATAAGGGTCTAATTAAATAATAACTAAATAGGTGGGACCCTTTGTGACTCCCATTTTCATTTCTTTTAATAATCATCAAACATGAAGTATAAAACCACAAACTTTTTATTCAAACATCATCCTTGTAACTCCCGTTAAAATATTTTAATATCATCAAAATATAACATGACCATATCCAAAAATAGCATTATATCCATGATGTCCAAAACATTGTCAAAATAAAAAGACTAACCTAAATAGAAAATAGCATTAATCATCATTAAAAACCGTATTTACTGTGAGAGGCATTTGGCCTACTTTCATTGCTTCCCTCTTTTAATCTTTATGTTGCAACCTTAGGTTGATTGGAACCTTGAGGTTGGACTGCACTGATAACATGAGAAAAATCATCTTTGAGATGAATACAACATGACACAGATTCAGAGGACTCCTTGGATGACTTGGAGGGAGTTGCCTCTCATTTTCCTTAATATGGATCTGGCTTGGGAACATCAGTTTTTAGCCTCTTACTTGCATGAGAATACTGTACAGGTGAGACAACATGATCTGCTTGGGAATTTGGATTTTTTTCCAATGGCAGAGGGGATAATGGAAAAGACAAAGTAGGCCAAAAATGGTGATGAGCAGCAGGCTGATGGACAATCTCTTGCCAACCATCATTGGCAGGTGGTTTTGGCTGCATAGAAATGTGAGGAGGAACATAGATACCAAAAAAAATTTGATGTGGCTGGAAGGGAGTCCTTTGAGGTTGGGGCTGGAGAATTCCATGGCCATCTAGGTTGAAGAAATCCGCTTTAAAAAGCCGATTTAATTCATGTGGATCAGCGTCAAAATGTATGGAAAATAGTGGTCTTTTATGGCCTCTTTGTCAATTTCCTCTGCCTCTATTAGCACCTATGCCATTGCTATCTCTGCTAAAGAAACTCATCTTGAATCAGTATTCCAAACATGTTATAAAAATATATTAACAATACATGCATCAATACTCTACCTAAATAAAATCAAAATGTTGTCTCTATCATTCACCATAGAAGCACATGCAATCCATCCATCAACATCTTAAAATTCAGCAATCAATTGCCATTTGAACAGGGAGTGGTAGGGATATTGGGAATATGAGGGGCTTATAATGAACGAAAAATGGTAGAATGGATGGGAAGCGACCCATGAATAATGTTCAAGCAAATGCAGAAGAAACAGAAACTGTATCCATATACAACTTTCAAACACCAGTCGTCGGCTAGCCTTTTCTCTTTTGTTATCAATCCTTTCTCTTTTCAAAAAGAATTAAATTCATAATAATAGAACATGGAATATTTAAAATGTATTTGGGAAGGCGAGGGGCATATAATGAGCGAAAAGTGGGATAACGAAAGGGGAAAAAGATGATTACTATTCTATTATATGCAATAGTATCTATTGAAAATCGTCACCACCATCAATTGCCAAACTTTTCTCTATTAAGAATTCAAATCCATGACATGGTAGTTTTTAAAGCACCCAATATAAAACCCCAGGAACATCCGGGACTGTCAAACTGTACAACTTTAATTTCCTTTTCCTTTTCTTTCATTCGCAAAGCTTTTATATGATATTGTTAACAGAGTAACAAAATAATTAAGAACAGACTACATCAAGTGTGCATGGGAGATTGAGAAAACAACATAATCCATAAACCTTTCACTATACAACGCTGGTATCACAACCTTCAATACTTGTTGCGTAAACATATTGGGTTCGAAACCCCATGTGAACTCGGTGCTATTTATTTTAACATTATGCATTTTTCAAAATTGATCAAACCCCCATGGATAATCAACAAACGAGCCAAGAATTAATGCAAATAACCAATCTTCCCATTGTCTGGTTAATCACTTATAGCATACATCAAGACTAGAGTTTGAATCCCTTAATTTCCATACATTAATAAAAGAACTAAGGTCTTGGCGAACGCAAAGGCGGAACCTTCACAAGGGGTTTGTAAAAAAACATTTAACCATCTCTTATAACAACAGACTTTCCACAGACCTCTCATAGTGGTCGTAAGGAAAATATATTCCCAAACAGTTGAAAAATAATTTGAAGGAGCTACAAGTCTTCCAAAGACTGAGTAATGGTGTTTAAACAACTGTTTTTTTGTTTCACAGAGAAAAAGAAACCCTTGAATTTTAATCACCAGAGATGAGTGAAACCCAAAAAATATTTTCCATAATTGTTTGCCAACACTCATAACACAAAAGAAGCATTCATTATGGGTGAAACGCAATCACATAACCCAACAGAAAGGAATTTTGACCATTAATCAGCTTGAGACATTTAAATGCCAACAGCGAGAACTTCCACTTAAATGTATTTTGCACAAGCGATACCCACATACATTCATTTAAACTTCAGAAGCAAACACAGACTGTAAGAAAATCTAAGAGCCAACATCATGATTTTATTCTGAGTGGAGCTATATTTCATGAATGGAGAGGTAAGAGCAATCATACATGTATGGAGAATGCTAAAAAACCAACAAGCACGATTATTCTTTCCAAGGCCGAGCAAAATGGAGGTAGCACCAGCCAAAGCAACCAACACAAATGTGAACCAAGTGAGGGTGGCGAACTCGATGTAGGGTTAGAGCGATGTGCAGTAATTGCATGTCGTTTCTCACATTGACTCCATCAATTATAGCCAAGTATGAGCACACCCAATACCTCCAATGTATAGTCCATTATGTGTGCCACATAACATTTCAATCCAAAAATCGAATTTTCCACCTTCCATTAACCCATAAGTTTTATATGCAACTTAATACTTAGCACAAAACATGTAATGTCCCACATTATTTTCTAGGGAAGGATTTCCACCTTATAAAACTTAACAATTGTCCATGATAATAACAAGAATATCATAAATGCAATATGCCATAACTATATATGGCCCATGCTTGGATTTTGAATCAACAAGTCAAAATATATGTGTAGCAACATAAACCAATATGCTCACTAAAACAACATTTTTCCCCTTTCCCTTTTAAATTAAATTAAATCGCCAATACACCATCATTCATTTTTTCACACGGAAGCGATTTCGAATTTCAAACTGTAGAATCATATTTGTAGTTTAGTCATGAACGCGATCAAATAAAAGTGTCTTTCATCAATATTCTCATAACAAGGTCTCGCCTATTTAGTATATCATTAAATATATATAAGTAATAAGGAATTGCAACCCATTTGCATGCAGGGATTCCATGTTGTGCTTTTGGGTGTCAACAAACTGGCGAATCCACAGGGAAATTTGTTCCCAACAGATTTAGAAATTAGAGTGTTTGGTTCCGTAGACCAATAGAAGTAGAAGATAGAAAAATTGTTGAAAAGAATAGTTATGCAACAGGGGGGGAAATATGGTTTAAGGGAAATAATGATACGAGACTTTGGGAATAACTTATGGAAAGTGATACATATGAGGGGAGTTGGTCATGTATGCATAACAATCGAATAAGGCATAGCAGATAAATATTTTTATGCTTTCAAGGAGAATGTTTCTAATGTCCTCTTGAATATCAGGATGGAGGGAAGAAAGGGATAGCAGAAACAATGAAGAAGACCAAACCAGCTATACTACAACAGTATTGAAAGAAAAAAGCTATTTCAGCGATGTCTGAAAGGAGGACATCGGGACAGTTGTGTGGATCTTATTTTTCATCGATCAACAATACTTATAGAATGACATTGTTATGGAAAAATTGATCCATATTTTATTTCTGATGATTATGAAAAACAAAATAACAAAAGTTAAAAACTCAACAACCCAAAGTAAAAGGAAAATAGTAAAAAACATTGTGTACAATAGTCATGTTTACATAAGCGTTAATGATCAAGTTGGTTCCACATAATGTTTCAAGTGGGAACCATTAGTACTGTAAGAGAACAATCGCTCTTCCAAATCCTTTAGAAGGTATGAGTTTGTGCCTAGGATAAAAGTGATTTTGAAAGGACCTAGCCATAGTTTTTGGAATTTAGAATGTCTCCATCTTTTAGCATGGGTTGAGTCCCATAGTAGGACTTTGTCATCAATATTGAACTCAACATATTTTTCTCATTTGTTAAAATACTTTTTCACAGTTTTTTTCCTTCTCTTTATGTTCTCCAAGGAAAAATTTATTTGTTCTTCATGGGATAATAGTGCATTTATCCTTTGGGGAACATTGGAAGAATTTAATTCTTCGATCTCTAACATCAACTGTAAGGAGTAAATCTCTAGCTCAGTAGGAATAATAGCCTCTTGACCATATATGAGATGAAAGGGAGTAAATCATGTACTTTCTTTGGTGGTTGTGTGATCTACCCTGAGAGCATAAGTGAGAAGTGTGTGCCACTAGCGAGGTTTGTCTTATATGATTTTATTTACGATCCTAACCAAATTCTTATTAGTGGACTCTTCTTTCCCATTTCCCTAAGGGTAATAAGCATATGAAGTGAAATGTTTTACCCCTAAATTAACCAGAAAATGAGTCATTTTTGCATAAATGAAGGCTGGGCCATTGTCCGTAATGATATCTAATGGGATGTCGAATCTGGAAAAGATATTAGATTCTAGGAAATAAATTACATGCTCAACCTGTGCATGTTTAAGAGGAACAACCTCGATCCACTTAGTAAAGTAATCAATGGTTGTCAAAATAAATATATTCCATGCAGAAGATGGAGGATTGATAGGACCAATAAAGTCTAGGCCCCATTTATAAAAAGGGAAATCTGGGAGGACACATTGTAAAGGCATGGCAGAGAGACGTTCTTTTCCAGTGAATTTTTGGCACTTATCACTAGATCTTGCAAATATATATGAGTCACAAAATATCAAGGGCCAGTAGTAACCATTTCTTATGATCTTAAAAGAAGTAGCCTTAGCAGAAAAATGGCCATCGATGTGGATGATAGAAGTTGATGATCCATGGATTTCGTGTAACAATTTATGTGCTTCTTCATTATTTACATATTGAAGTAACAAACCATCAACAGACCTCCTAAACAAGGAGTCTCATAAAATGATATACTTGGAATATTTGAGGTGGAGTATCCTTCTCTGGTGAGGATCTAGATCATTTGGACACTTTTGATACTACAAATAATACACCATATTTTTACACCAAGGATGCTCAACTATAGAAATATTTTGATTTTGAATATAAAACAGAGTTGAAAGAGGATCATCTTTATCGTCAATTTCTTCACTGAGATAAGTGAAGGACTAAGTCTTGTCCCTTGATTTTCTTCAAAGTCATCATCGTCAAATCATGCTCCTAGATCTTAGCAAGCCAGTGTGCAAGTTTTCCTGAAATATAAGTTTGTGAAAGCAGAAACTTGACAATAGGCAAAGGGACTTTTACCTGCGTATGTTTGCCCAAAATAAAATGGTGAAAATTTTCTATAGCCTTGACAAGAGAAAAAGCATGTTTCTCAATATAAGAGTATTTTATTTCATCATCTGATAATTTGGATCATGTAAGCTATAGGTTTTTCATTATTTTGGTCATCACTTTGTAAGAGGATAGCAAAAATAGATTCCTCGGTGGCATTGGTATATATGATAAAGTCTTTCTCAAAATCTGGTTTTTCCAGAACCAGTGTAGAATTGATTGCTTTCTTAATCCTAAGGAAAGCATTATCTATGTCATCTATCCAAGAAAAATAATTATCTTTCCTCATAATATTATGGATTGGTTTAACCATGACAACAAAATCTGGAATAAACCTATGGACAAAATTAATAATACCCACAAAAGCTTGAACTTTTTTCTTATAGGTGGGGGCAGGGAGGTTTAGAATGGAAGTAATCCTTTCGGGATCTATGCTTATCCCTGAATAAGAAAAAATATGGCCGAGGATCTTTCCCTTTGTGACACCAAAAACAAATTTGGAAGGATTTAAAGAAATGCCAAATTTTCTACAGCACATGAGAAATTTTCTAAGATGACCAAAATGATCCAATCGATTTTTAGAATAAACAGTCAAATCATCAAGATAAACTTGGATAATCTTACCAATTAGGTTGTCAAAATTTATCTGCATATCTCTTTTAAAAGTGGCACCTGCATTAGATAAGCCAAAATGCATGTGTTCGTAAGCAAATGTGCCCAAGCGTGTGGTAAATGTAGTTTTATACCTATCAGTCCTTTTTACCTTGATTTGATTATACCTGGAGAAACCATCAAGTAAGGACATCATTTAAGCCCCTACAACCTGTTGTAAAATCATTTCAATATTAGGAATCGAAAAATGGTCTTTGACACTTACTCTATTTAATGCATAGAAATCGACACATAATCTCATCTGGCCAATAGTTTTACGAATAGGGACCAAATTTGAAACCCACTCAGAACACTTAAATGGAAAGATTATATTAGCTTTCAACATTTTTTTCAATTCCTTTCTAATTGTGGCTTTGAGTGCAGGGTTAATAAGTCTTTTTTTTTTCCTAACTGTTTTTACCCCTTACTTGATAGGAATTTCATGGTGTATGAGAGTAGGATAAAAACCACGAAGAGCCTCATATGACCATGCAAAAACATCTTGAAATTCACGAAGTAATTCTATGAATTTCACTTTTTCTTCATCACAACATTGGGCGCCTATTTAATGATATTTGGATATTCAGATGTCCCAATATTCAAGGAAATGGTATCACCAACATTCCTTTTTGACACCTCTTCCTTATGTGTTTCTTTGTTGCCTATATATGATTTCTTTGGTCTTAAATGGTTCATTTTGTATGAAAGTGCAAATGCCTTCATCACTTGGGAAAACCTACCATGATTTTACGTTATCAAGGACGTGAGAACGATATAGAGATTGGAACGTACAATCAGGTCTTTGAGGTAAAAGATGTCAGGTAGGAGATGCTTCAAACACAGCTAACCTATCAGCCATTGAATTAAGTTCCCTCTTAACATGAGTAATTTTAAATGATAACAGATTTGAAATGAGCATCCAAACAGCTTCAGTATAGAATTTAAGCAACTTATTGCTTGGTGAATAAATCTTGCATACAAGATTCACAACAAGTTCGGTATCACCAAAAACTATAAGGTGGCCACAACCAATGTTATATGCATTTTTTATGCCTAATAATAAGGCCTCAAACTCGGTGACGTTGTTTTTGCAAAAAAATTCCAACCTATAAGAAAAATTGTGGATTTTACCTATAGGAGAATATAAAATGATGTCGTCTCAATTACCTTCATTTGAACATGAGCCATCGAAATGCATGTGCCACATGCCATCATCTAAATCAACTAGTTCAAGCATAGTGTCACCCTCATTGGCAAAGATAGAGTAGACTCCCAAAACTTCTTTGAGATAGTTTACATTAGGTTGAGGAACACTCTCTATATACGGTGAAATTCTTCCTTCCCTAAGGACTACAATCTTTTTTTCGTTCTAAGTTACAGAGAAATGTGTTCCATCAAGTAAAAGATATCCATCGGTTAAGGCTTGCCAATATCTTCCTAAAATAATTGAATAGATACTCACTGAATATCAATTACTTGGATGTTGATGGTTGTTCTTATCTCGGGATGTGCACACAAAACTAAGGTTACATCCTTGATTTCGCCTATATTTGATTGTTGCAAATTGTTATAAGAGAGCATGCTTCTATAATTTTCATTAGTGCATGATAAGCCAATCTCTTCCATGATAGTTTTAGAGATTACACTTGGACCTAACCTGCCATCAATTAGGCAACAATGAGCTATTTCATCCATGATTTTTACAAAGATATAGAAAGGGGGGTTTTTTACAGGGTTCCTAAATATATTTACACCTATCTTATTTACAATTGAATCCTCTTCCTTTGGCTCTTCAAATAGATTGGCTATGGTAGAAATTTTATCTTCCATAAAGTTTTTGAGATGCTTTTGTTGTTCTGGGACGAAAACCATGTCCAAAAGAGTAGAATTGGACTTGATATTATCCAATTGATTAAGGATAGTATATTTAGAAGAGGGAAGAGGAGGAGACACTCCTTGATTATCTGAAGCTCTGACATCTTGTGTATCAACCACTTTGAGAATATGAGCTTGGGGTGGAAGAAGTACGAGGAAGGTCATATTTTCCTTTGGCAGTGTAATATTTATTCATGGTATTGATTACCATAACATCTTCTGGTTCAACCCAATCTAAAACAATGATTGTGGTATCGGGCATTTTTCCAAAAATCTTATCTCTGGCATTTTTCTTAACTTTGCAAGTACTTTCTTCATGATTCTCTTCACATAAGTTACACCAATTGTGAGACATTATGGCCTTTGGCTGAAAAGTATTTTCATTAGTATTTCCTAAAAGGCACTAAGGAAGAAGAATATGCCCCAGGGGCAGGGGAAGAGGTAGTTCATTTTCACTCGTAAGCTATCATCCTATTATTCATATCTTGCATGAGTTGTAGGAGGGGAGACATGTTTGTTTGCTTGACCAAGTCTCCCTTAGGGAGACCCATTCTTTCGATTTGCTCCTCATATTCTAGGCAAGTATGAATAGAGGAACCAAGATTTTCAATAGCCTTCTATTCAAGTCTATGACGATAAGGAGGAGGTAATGCATTATAATAATGCATGAAAGAAGCATGGTTTTGGGGACAGATTAGATTAGGGATTTGATTATATAATTTGGTGAAGTGAAGGTTAAAATACTTAATGGTTTCACCATCCTTATAGGAAATATTGTTGTATTCCCTTAACTTCTTAGTTGGACTCTTGGACTATCCATAAGTGGACTTGAACCAATAAACCAATTATTCCCATGTGGAAAGAATTTTGGGAGGAAGATCAAAAAAATATGTTGCATCTTTCTCTTCGAGAGAGTTGAAAAATAAATGCATGCAAGTGTTGTTATTGTTATCCCCTATGTTATGACAAGCATTAGAAAATGCTACCAGGTGTTTGTTAGTAGTAATGGTATTATTTCCCAAAAACCTAGGCAAATGCTCGTTGAATTTTCGTAATGGGTGAGCAGTAACTGCTAGATTAAAGGGAGAAGATATGTTCCATGGGTTGGTTGTAGCATCTTCCTCGAATTGGAAAAGCCCATATTTCTTTATAACTTTAGCAGGATTAGTAGTGGATTGAATAGGGACTTGATGATTGTATATACTACCAATTACTAATGAAGCATAAGGTTGTGAGGAGGAGGCACCTCTATTTCCACTACCATTACCCGCAGATGTCATGTTGAAAGTGATAGGTATGGGTGATAAGGGTGAACTGGAAAAATCAGATAAAGTTCTCCTAAGAGCACTTTCTTGTGTTGATAAGACAATTTTCCTCCTTCCTATTTCAAAAATATGGGTAGCTTCAGGGGACAACTCTCTTCTCCTTCGAGAGATGCGAGGATTAGAGGAAATAAAATGAAAGACCAAAGAGGTAAGAAAAGGGAGGTTATTGTTGATTCCTAGGCTACCTTTTCCTGGCTTCCCAACATTCACGAATATTTATATCCCTTTCAATTACTTCCCAAGAGCATTCAAGTTCAACACGAGTACTAGAATTTTCTAAAATAGTGTTGAATAATGTCAATGCAATTTTGGTTTGGTCATTAAGACTGTTTCCAATATTGGGTTGTATCGTAACAGGCATTGTCATGGAAAAATCATTCAAGGAGTATTCAGAGAAAACAAAAAAATGAAAGATAATCATGAATACAATCAACCAGAGAGATATGGAATATCTCTCCAGTATGGTCACCAAATAAATGTTAATAAAAAGGTATGAATAACCTTACTCAATCATTTTCAGATCTTGTCAATATAAGGCAAGATAATTGGGAATGTCACCTGGGGTTTATAGCCTTAAAACAAAAACAAAAAAACAATCACTTAATCCATAGGTATTAAGTACAGGGGACCAAGGCTGGTTTTTTATATATTATATGTAACTGTGCAAAAAGATAAAATAAATTACATGAGTGTGTACATGGAGATAAAAGAAAAAATGAACCAGATCATGAAAATGCATATGTGAGACTGAAATCAAAAATCTTATTTTTATATTGATTTCATTCTGAGATACAAGACTAAAATCTCTTTACAAACCCCTGCGAGGGTAGGGACCAAAGTCAGATTTAGAAGCCTCTGATGGGCACCATACAAGAATACTCTGACAACAAAAGAAAACCGAAGCTAAAGATTTGGATCAGCTTGCCACAAAATGATGTCACTTGACTCTGCAGTATATTCTTTATCAGTCATGAAATTTAATTCATAAACAAACAAGAACACACAGACTGCTAAAGATAAATCATACACCTTTAAAACAAGTTGTTGAAATATATGATTCAATTTTGAATCGTGTTGCCTTCAATAAGACCAAGTTGTCATCAATAGGGTTAAGCCTTCTAGTAAACTCAAAATGAATGAAAAATGAAAGTATATCACTAGTATAGAGCAAACCTTATGGTTGAAGTTATCCTTCTATTCTCTCCTTCTTGTCTCTTCATTTGATTGATCTTTTATTCTTTCTCAATAAGTTATGGTAGTTCAACTACCTTTCTTTAGTTAATCTTAATTAGCTTAACTAATTAGTTGAGACAAATAAATAACAATATATATAAATAAGGGTCTAATTAAATAATAACTAAATAGGCGGGACCCCTTGTGACTCTCATTTTCATTTATTTTAATAATCATCAAACATGAAGTATAAAACCCCAAACTTTTGATTCAAACATCATCCCTGTAACTCTCATTCTCATATTTATGATCAAATATTCTAATATCAGCAAAATATAACATGACCATATCCAAAAATAGCATTATATCCATGTTGTCCAAAACATTGTCAAAATAAAAAGATTGTCCTCAATAAAAAATAGCATTAATCATCATTAAAAATCGTATTTATTGCGAGAGTCATTTGGCCTACTTTCACTCCTGCTCTCTTTTGATCTTTATGTTGCAACCTTAGGCAAATTGGAACCTTGAGGCTAGATTGCACTGATAACGTGAGAAAAATCATCTTCTAGATGAATACGAGAGGACACAGATTCAGAGGAATCTTTGGATGACTTAGAGGGAGTGGCCACTCCTTTTCCTTTATCTGTCTCTAGCTTGGGAACATCAGTTTTTAGCCTCTTACTTGCATGAGAATATTGTACGGGTGAGACAACATGGTCATCTTGGGAATTTGGATTTTTTGGTGGTGGAGGAGGGGGCAATGGCAAAGACACAGTAGTCCAACCATGGTGATGAGTAGCATATTGATGGACTATCTCTTGCCAACCATCATTGTCAGGTGGTTCTGGATGCATAGAAACGTGAGGGGGAACACGGATACCAGAAAATTTTTGATGTGGCTAGAAGGGAGGCCTTTCAGATCGAAGCTAGAGAATCCCATGGACAACTAGGTTGAAGAACTCAGCTTGAAAAAGATGATTTAATTCATGTGGATCAACGTCAAAATGTATGGAAACCCGTGGCCTTCTATGGCCTCTTAGGGCCAATTTCCTCTGCCTCTATTAGCACCTCTACCATTATTGCCTCTTCTAAATAAAATCATCCTAAAGAAGTATTCCAAACATGTTATAAAAATATCTTAACAATCCATGCATCAATACTCTACCTAAATAAATTCAAAACATTGTCTCTATCATTCACCACAAAAGCACATGCAATCCATCCATCAACATCTTAAAATTCAACAATCAATTTCCATTTGAACAGGGAGTGGTAGGGCTATTGGGAAGATGAGGGGCTTATAATGAAATAAAAATGGTAGCATGGATGGGGATCAACCCACGAATATTCTTCAAGAAAATGGATAAGTAACAAAGATTGTATCCATATCCAACTTTCAAACACCAATCATCAGCTAGCATTTTCTCTTTTGTCATCTATCCTTTCTCTTTTCAAAAAGAATTAAATTCATAATAATAGAACAGGGAATGTTTAAAATGTATTTGGGAAGGCGAGGAGCATATAATGAGCGAAAAGTGGGATAATGAAAAGGGGAAAATATTATTATTGTTCTATTATATGCAATAGTATCTATTGAAAATCGTCACCACCATCAATTGCCAAACGTTTCTCTGTTAATAATTCAAATCCATGACACAGTAGTTTTTAAAGCACCCAATATAAAAACCCAAGAACATCTGAGACTGTCAAACTGTACAACTTTAATTTCAATTTCCTTTTCTTTCATTCGCAGAGCTTTTATATGAGATTGTTAATAGAGTAAAAAAATAATTAAGAACAGACTACATCAAGTGGGCATGGGAGACTGAGAACACAACATAAGCCATCAACCTTTCACTATACAATGTTGGTATCACAACCTTCAATACTTGTTGCATAAACAGACTGGGTTTGAAACCCCATGTGAACTTGGTGCTATTTATTTTAACATTATACAGTTTTCAAAACCGACCAAACCCCCATGGATAATCAACAAACGAGCCAAGAATTAATGCAAATAACCAATCTTCCCACTGTCTGGTTAATCACTTATAACATACATCAAGACCAGAGTTCAAATCTCTTAATTGAAATACATTAATAAAAGAACTGAGTTCTGGGCGAATGCAAAGGAGAAACCTTCACAAGGGGTTTGAAAAAACATTTAACCATCTCTTATAACAACAGACTTTCCACAGACCTCTCATGGTGGTCGTAAGGAAAATATATTCCCAAACAGTTGAAAAATAATTCGAATGAGCTACAAATATTTCAAAGACTGATTAATGATGTTTAAACAACTATTCTTTTGTTTCACATAGAAAAAGAAACCCTTGAATTTTAATCACCAGAGATGAGTGAAACCCAAAAAAAAAATCCATAATTATTTTCCAATAGTCATAACACACAAGCAACATTCATTCTAGGTGCAACGCAATCACATAACCCAACAGAAAGGAATTTTGACCATTAATCAGCTTGAGACATTTAAATTTCAACAGGGATAACTTCCACTTAAATGCAATTTTCAGAGTCGATACCCACATACATTCATTTAAACTTCAGAATCAAACACAATTTGTAAGAAAATCTAAGAGCCAACATCATGATTTTATTCTGAACGGAGCTATATTTCATGAATGGATAGCTAAGAGCCATCATACTTGTATGGAAAATGCCAGAAAAACAACAAGCATGACTATTCTTTCCAAGGCCGAGCAAAACAGAGGGAGCACCAGCCAAAGAAACCAACACAAATGTGAACCAAGTGAGGGTGGCGACCTCAAGGTAGGGTGAGAGTGACATGCAATAATTGCACATTATTTCTCACATTAACTCCATCAACTATAGCCAAGTACGAGCACACCCAATACCTACAGCGCATATTCCATTATGTGTGCCACATAACATTTCAATCCAAAAATTGAATTTGCCACATTCCATTAACCCATAAGTTTTATATGCAACTTAACACTTAGCACAAAACATGAAATGTCTCGCATTATTTGCTAGGGAAGGATTGTAACCTTATAAAACTTAACAATTGTCCATGATAATAACAAGAATATCATAAGTGTTATATGACATAACTATATATGGCCCATGTTTTGATGTTGAGGTACTAAAGAGTCCCCAACACCAATATCTCGACTTCTCGTAGGGCTAGGCAGGAAGAGACGAGAATGTCACCATGGGTTTAGAGCCCCAACAAGAAAACACATTAACCTCCAGGCTAAACCTCCTCTAACCTATAATCCAAGCATAAAATCTCTTTTATTTGTATTTTCCTTTTAAAAATATTTTTTTTTATGCAATTTATGATTTTTATGCTTTTGTGCATGAGTTCATAAAGTAGAGAAAACAAAGTTAAATCCAAACTCAAAAGAAATTAAGCAACTCAAGAAAATATGTATAGGAAAAACTCTAAATTAATAATATTTTTGTATTTATTTTGTAAGAAAGTAACTAAAACAAAACTAATGAAGAAATAATGTAAATAAGTTAGTGCTAAAGTGAGTCAATTAAAATAAAAGTTTATTAGACAAGAAATTAGTTTAAAGACTATCAAAATAAATTACAGTCAGTCTGTAGTGATTTGATATTTTTAATTTTCTTTAAGTTAAAATATAATAAATAACAAGAGAACTAAAACAAATAAAATAAATAAAGAAATTAAACAAAAGCTTGTACCTATTAAAACTGACTAATAAAAACAAAATGAAAGAAGCTTATATACACCATTTTACAATAGTAATAAATCCATTAGTTTATTTTATTTTATTTTCTTTTTAGAATTTTAAGTGTTGAATTAAGAAAATATGAAGAAACTTGAGATTTAAAAAGAAAACAATTAAAGAAACAGTTTTAGAGTGTAAAGGACTTTGATCTTTAATTAAAAATGTTCCCCATGCAATTTTTTGGAGTTTCAGAATTTACAAATCTTTGTGTAGACTTGAGTCAAGTATTTAGCCTTTAGCCATTCTAGAACAAAGTTACAATAGAAAGACCAAGAGCGAAAGAAAGAAGAAATTTGAGTCAAAATGGAATGGAGCAATGGTGGTGATAACACAAGGTGAGAACCTGCATATCAGAAACTGATTAGCGCTAAAATAAAATCAGACTTAAATACAAAAAACTGATAAGTAAACTATTCACCTTATGAGAACCAGCAAATCTCATCTTCGCCTCAATCATTCGCTGCTTCACAAGACTCCATGTTGCCAACAATTTTGTCAATCCCTGCTGAAAGTGTAGAGGATGAATGATAATTTTAAAGAGGAAAACCTCACTTCACTCCAAGCATCCCTCTCAAAGTATTCTTCCCCCCTTAAAATGTTGGTTGTATGCGTCTTTTATATTTGTTTGATGAGCGTTTTCAACCGTTAGGGAATTTATAGAACTGGAATGCCACCAAACTAAACCGCCTAGGATTTTTTTATAAGATTGTTAAGAAAACCCATTATACACTTGTCGATTTTCTATCGAAGGTTTTTAATAACAAGAATCTCCAATATTGTGTATTAACCTCATAAGAGAAAAACAATAGTGCGCATTTGGTCTACTCGTTCTGGTTACATACTCCCGACATTATCAACACATTTGGTTAAGTGTGTCACCAATTTCAGCAGTCCAATCTAATTCTCGTGTGTTCTCGTTATCAACTAGTAAAAATTCTTATAAATATGATTTTAATTTATGTAAATTTATCAATTACATCATGATTTAATTCATTGAGGAGGAGTTGGCCTTGGGACAAATATTTATCTTATGTGAGGATGATGTGTTTTCTTATGAGTCATACGATCATACAAAGAAGTAAATCCATGTTCTTCAAGGTCGCTTCCTTGTGTCTTTCTCGTCAAGCTCTTTCACATGTTTATTCCATGTATATGTCATCTATTTGTATGTCTTAGCCTCCAACCAAGCAACATCCTTCATTATCTCTCTTCCTCCTCCCTATACATCATGCGACTAAAGATGTAATCACATGATTTACAATCATGTCTCTTATGTAAATAATAGGATTAAGGATATATCTCTAATACCTGGATAAATGGATACAACTCTTCCACACGGTTTTGAAAATGAGTGTCCTTTTTACAAGGACTTATTGCCCAAGCTTTTATTGCCAGGATCTTTGTGAAAAACATTATATACAACAAGGTCCAACGTTCGTATGCATAATTGTGAGAGTTATCATATCTCATGTTTCAATAGTAAGTTTTTTTATCTACCTTACTCTGGAAATCAACAATATATATTGGATCATTGCTAGCTTTGACAATCAAGCATTCATTATGAAGTAATATAAGCACTTCTCCTTTAACCTGACCAGCACCCAAAAGAGATCATCTTTGATTTTGTCAAGTATTTCTTGGCAGTCCTCAAGTATTGAAGCATGTGATTAGATTCACGTTTAGCATAAATATTATTAGACTTACTATACACTTGCACAACATTAAACTTGCTAGAATTATTCAATTCCATTACTCTATTGAACCTTGGTGTAGGTTATAATGGCTAGAATGAAGATTGTGTACTTGTTCTCCCAAAAGAAACCAAAACCAAAATAATCACTTGTATATGTGAGAAAACCTTTCTTCCTTACATCGCTTAGAGATAATATATGGCCACTCTGGTGAAAAACAAAAAACAAAAAAACAAAAAAAAAAAAAAACCTCCAAATAAAGGTTTTGACTCCAAATAAAGGTAATCGAATCTTTGTGTCACCATGACGCTTAATTATAAGAATTCCATAAGGAGAACGTCTTTGATGACTTCTTATATTCATTATGCAACGATAAAGACCAGAACGTAATTTCTCAATGGTTGATAATGAACTAATAGCCAACATGTGTTCCCAAGCCTACTTTTGGATGAGTGTAGACCATTTTGTAAAGGATCTACATGAGTAACCAATAATTTGTGTGCACTCAAAATTTCCTCATCCTTATATAACATATGTGTCATCAATAACCTTCATACTTTCAACCTTTCAAATAAAATATGGTGTATTTAATATTGTTTTGTTGAAAACAATATAAAACCCACTTCAAAATCTATAAAGCACATCACCATTTCCCTGTATAATCTTATATCATATAAAGATAAATTTTTGGCTGTGGGTTATAATATTATGATGGAAAAATAAGAAACATGATATAAACTCAAAGTCATAATTAAATTGTGGGAGAGTGAGTAAGATATATTATGAAAAGTGGTTATGTAAACATAAGGAAGTATTACGTTGGGTTTAGTTACATGATGTAACATTTTGATAATTGGTTCACTTTTCCTTTAATTGAAAAGTCACATGTGATAAAGAGATTTATAGGATAACATATGGTGATGGGTAAGGATTTAATACCTTTGTGGTGTCAAAATTCTAGTCATAAATGCAAAATATGATAGTGACAATGAGATGAGGAAAGAGGAAAGGGCTATGTTTAAGAGGCATGATAATTTCTCCAAGTATTGAGCCAAATTTAACGAGAGTGCACGAAAACTTTTCTGCAAGCAATTTGAAATGAGGGGGAGCCTGGAAACCATTTCTCGGTTAAGTACCGTTGACCAAAAAAGTAGTCAACAAATGCCAACCAACATATGTGCGTCACTTATAGTGGCATGCAAGCTTGAAACAATGAGCTTATGATCCTTTGATTCTTCAAAGGAAAGGGGAAGGGTTAGTTAATGATAAGGTTGAGGGTGACTGAATGTGATACATGAAGAGGTTGATAGGGTTAGGTGGAACAGATTATACAACAAGGGGAAACAAGATGGAGGCCAATGGATTCATGGATCAGGACTTCATGGAATAACTCATGAAAAGTGGTAAGTATGAGGGGGTTTGGTCCTGTTGTATAACTCAAAGGGAAAAACTCTTTGGATCTTGACAAAATGGTTAGAAATATGGATAAATTGTCATGGATGTGTGTTAAGGGAAAAATCCAAGCTTAACGCTAAGCATCCACAACGTGTATGTTGGAGCCATCTCAACATGGAGGGGATGGAGAAAGGGGAAAAAGGAAGATGAGGAAAATACTAATGACTGTGACGAGAAAGGAAGTCTTTCTTAACAAGTGTGGTAGACAAAGCGAGGAATTACGACAAAAGAAGGCAACTTGGTTCACCTGCAATCCTATTGTCCACCAAAACAAATTTGGTCAATTAGTTAAAAAAATATATAGATAGCCTTTAATATAACCGATCATTGTTTCATCAACTCTTGACCATCAAAAAGGGTGAATAAGACAAGAAAACAAAAAAACGGAAAGTATCAATTGAATTAAGGAAAAGAAACTAAATAAATTCAAAGTCAAAAAAAAAACCTAATTTACCCCTTTTTGTATATTTTTTTTATTTTTTATTTAGTTACATTTTTTTTATATCTTTTATTTATGTACAGAGGAAAAGAAGAGCATTAACTTGGACTCAAGTAGGATGAAATTTACCATAGAGGAATGCATCGTTTGTTTTGCATGCGAGTCTTATGACTTTGAAAACTTTACGTGTGGAAGAATTGCCAACATGCCAACCAACAAATGTGTATGGTGAGAAAAAATGACTAATCAATACCCAAAATAAATGATTACCAACCTCCAATACTTCCCAACCAACATGAGAAGCTTTGCATTTAATATTGAAAGTATCGATTGAATCCAGGACATCATGTTTAGGATTTAGGGTTTATATATCAAGTAGATGATTAATGCATTCATCAAACAAATCAATATCATCTCTAGGAATCTTTATCTCAAGAACAGGGTCATCATAATGCAAAGAAGATTGATAATATGGGTTCAAAAACATAGCTATGTCCTTAAAATAGTCATCATCGTTGAAGGAAAAAATGCACCTAGGAGGGATATGCACACTAGTGTCAAATTCCTTAACCTCTCTTGATTGAAACAATGGATTAGCAATGATGTTATACAAGTTAGGATATTGATCGAACTCATGAAAATATTCAAAAGAGGACTCATCACATATATCATTAAATTCATATGGGTCTGCATCAACTTGTTTTGACCACTCATTAGCATCATCAACAAATAAAAATGTGTCATAAATAGGTTTAACGTGGTCAAAATTGACTTCTTCAACTGCATAATCAAATTCACCATCATATGTGTGCGGATTAGAGGCTTGAAATGAAAGATGATCTTGGGATTGAGTTTTTCTATAAGGTTTAAGCAGGGTGGTATTTGGAATGTGGGAGGTGAGTTGATCACTAAGCATCATGATATGATCATGATCCTCTTCACATCCAACCTCTTGACCACAATTAGTGAAGTCATTATAATTAGGCCCTAGGAGAGAGGGCCCCAAATATATATCAAGGTAGGCATGATTTGAATATTGATATTCAAAGAAGAACATGTGATCCTATAAATTCTTGATCATGGGGATTAAGGAAGAAAAATATTTGTGTGAATCGTGAACACCAAAGGAGAAACCAGTTCTATGGATTTGATCTTCAAAGTCAAGGCAAGTGGTTAAGGCTAGCTCTAGGTTTTGAACATTCTTTTCTTCTAACCGACATCGCTGAAGAGGAGGTAGAAGTTCATAATAATGCAACAGGGCAACCAAGTTAGTAGGGCGAATGGACATAGGAATTGAATTATATAACTTGATAAACCTAAGGTTAAATGCAAGAATGTTTTCATTATCCTTCATATGCAAGTGATTAAATCGATTAAGGTGCTCATAAGGATTATCCAAATGCCCAAAAGTATAATTAAACCAGTAGGAAAGTTCAAACCATGTGGAGATGCATTCATCGGGTAGGTTGGAAAATAGAGAAGCGACATTACCCTTAAGGGATTTTATGAACAAAAGCATGAAAATATCATTATCGTTAACTCCAAGGATGGTGCAAGCATTTGAAAATGCATGCAGATGTTCAACCACTATAACAGTTCCATCGTCATAAAAAAAAAAGGAAAATGTTGCTTGGATTTGTGAGTTAAGGGATTAACCGGGTGAGTAAACTTCAAGGGGGTGGGCACAAACCATGAGGAATTATTTAGGTCTTCTTCAAATTCAAAAATCCCATACTTGTGAATGACCTTCCCAGGGTTAGTAGTTGAAACCACAAGGTTACAACCACCAAAAAAGATTCCAATAAACTAAGACATAGAAATCGAAGAACATAAATGAATATTTGAAAGAGTTATAACAAAACTAGGAAAGAACCATTGAACGGTTGTCCCCAATATGGTTGCCAAAAATATGTTGATGTCAAAGGACTAAAGAGTCCCCAACACCAATATCTCGACCTCTCGTGGGGCTAGGAAGGAAGAGACGGGAATTTCACCCTGGGTTTAGAGCCCCAACAAGAAAACACATTAAACTCCAGGCTAAACCTCCTCTAACCTAGAGTCCAAGCATGAAATATTTTTTCTTTGTATTTCCCTTTTAAAAAAAATTGATTTTTATGCAATTTATTATTTTTATGCTTTTGTGCATGAGTTCATAAAGTAGAGAGAACAAAGTTAAATCTAATCTCAAAAGAAATTAAACAACTCAAGAAAATATGTACAGGAAAAACTCGAACTTAATAATATTTTTGTATTTATTTTGTAAGAAAGTAACTAAAACAAAACTAATGAAAAATTAATGTAAATAAGTTAGTGCTAAAGTGAGTTGATTAAAAAAAAGGTTTATTAGACAAGAAATTAGTTTAAAGATTATCAAATTAAATTATAGTAACTCTGTAGTGATTTGATATTTTTAATTTTCTTTAAGTTAAAGTATAATAAATAACAAGAGAACTAAAACAAATAAAATAAATAAAGAGAATAAACAAAATCTTGTACCTATTAAAATAAAATGGAGTAACAAAAACAAAATAAAAGAAGCTTATATACACCATTTTACAATAGTAATAAATCCATTACTTTATTTCACTTTATTTTATTTTTAGAATTTTAAGTGTTGAATTAAAAAAAGATGAAGAAAGTTGAGATTTAAAAAGAAAACAATTAAAGAAACAGTTTTAGAGCGTAAAGGACTTTGATCTTTAATCAAAAATGTTCCCCATACAATTTTTTGGAGTTTTGGAATTTACAAATCTCTGCGTAGACTTGGGCCAAGTATTTAGCCTTCATCCATTCTAGAACAAAGTTACAATAGAACGACCAAGAGAGAAAGAAAGAAGAAAGATGAGCCAAAATGGAATGGAGCAATGGTGGTGATAACACAAGGTGAGAACCTGCATATCAGAAACTGATTAGCGTTGAAATAAAATCAGGCTTAAATACAACAAACTGACAAGTAAACTATTCACCTTATGAGAACCAGCAAAGCTCATCCTCGCCTCATCCGTTCAATACTTCACAAGACTCCCTACTACCAACAATTTTGCCAATCCTTGTTGAAAGTATAAAGGATGAATGATAATTTTAAAGAGAAAAACTTCACTACACTCCAAGCAACCCTCTCAAAGTTTTCTTCCCACTTAAAATGTTGGTTGTATGCTTCTTTTATAATTGTTTATGAGTAGTTTCAACCGTTAGGGACGCCACCAAACTAAAACCGCCTAGAATTTTTTTATAAGATTGTTAAGAAAACCCATTATACACTTGTCGATTTTCTGTCAAAGGTTGTGTTGGCAGCAATAATATAATTGTTATTTTTATTAAATAATCTACATAGTTGCCTACACAGGGTCATGAAATTTCATTACTCTTCATGAACAGTTTCCGAAACCATAGTTGTAAATCGTCGCTTTTTATCTATCGTATATTCATGCTTCGTTTTCATGACTAAAAGCATGAAAACTTGCAACTGCAATTACCATTTTGTTTTAAAATTTCATTTAAGGAAAATTGTTTATTTAATTTGTTATGGAGTTTTGATTCCTTGCCATGAAGATATTACCCTCTTTGTTTTTTACCCTTTCAATTCTAAGCATGCCTAAGAGATTGATAGTTTTAACGAACAAAAGACCCCCACCATTTGATTTATTTTTTTTGTATGGGTTTTGGTTTGATCTTTGGTTACATTTCTTTCACAAAACTTTTGATTATTCAATTTTGGCTTACCCAACTTTGTAATCAAACCATGATGCGTGCACTTATGTTTGTTTTAAGTGCTTTGGTCCTAGCTCGTACTCAATGCCAAGGTGGCATACGATTTACAGACTATCATTACTTCTTAGTATGGTCTCGGGTTTCACAAACCTCTTTGCATACATTTTAATTAAACACCCTTCCCATCGTATGAGTCTTTACAGTGTTTATTTTTGGGCTCAGGTTTATGGCTCTGTTTCGTTTTCACAAACCCTACCTGTATGATGTGCTTTGATTACCCTCCCATCCAGTATGGCTCCTTTTGTAAGAATTGAACCAAACGGTATCCAAACCCTGCTCTCATACGACAATGCTAGGGAGGATTTGGAAAGAAATGGTTGGCATGTGTTCATCAGGAAGTTTCAGGGTTTTAATCTTCAGGTTGCCTAAGAATTCGCCTTATCCTTTGATGGTTGTAGGGAAAAAGTTGGTGATGTGCAACTAGAAGTTACCAAGGGGTTCCTGAGTCAAGCCACAGGATTTCCATCGGTTGGTCATAAATGGTTTAAAAACGTGAAAGTGGAGGAAGTCCCTTGGACCCTACTATTTACATCACTAAAAATAACTAGTTGTGATAGAGGTATGCCAATTTCATTCTTAAAAGCTCGATGGCATGATTTGCTCGCTGTGGTGAAACAATTTGTTACATGTGAGGGACGGTTCAGACTTGTATTTCTATATAATTTACGCATTCTTATGAGTTTTATGGGTTTCCCTTTGAACATGCCATACTACTTACTCAAAAGTCTATATAAAATGGGGAAAAGATATAAGAAACAAAGGTCAGACTCTAGTCTTTTTCATCACAGACTGATTAAAATCATCCTCATACATTAGTTAGAGTCGCAAAATCACTGTTGGGATTTGTTTATAACACGAAATGGTTATGGTAACCCTGAATTGGGAGAAGTAGATAAACTCGTCGTTGAGGAAACCCTTGTCCACCTGACGGCATCTCTTTCACCTCCCCAGAATTGTTCCTCTTCCCCTAACAGTGAACCCTTGATCTATCCTAAGGCCATTCAACAGGCTAGTCTACAGGTTACACATCCAAAGGAATGTGTTAAAATTGTAAGGAAACCTACAGGGAGGAAGTTTAAAAGTAATGTTGATGTCAATTTCAAAAACAAAAGAGTTGGCGGGCTAATTTCTCGAAGTCTTCGAAATAAGACAAACTCTCGTGCAGATGAGATTAGCATGATTGAGGTTAACGAAATCTCAGACTCTAAAATTGACAAATTCCTTGCAGAGGAAGACCCTGTGTCATTCATGCCACACCCTGACCGACCCTATAACTTTGTCAATAATTTGCCTCCTTGTTTGAAAGGCAATCCAGAGTTTCCTGGTGTCCAGCTCTGCAATAAATCTACTATCCGTATGGAGGGTTCTCCGATCCATAATCTTGTTCATTCTGATGCAAATGCCACACAGTCACAGTGCGATGTTTGTCTATCATGGATCGACAGATACTATACTGATGTCTCATTTCTACAGTCACGGGTTAAGTTTTTAAAAGACCAGGTTGATGTTTTAACAAACGAAAGCCACAGACTTGAATCTATTATCCAAGGGAAGGAGAAGCATATGAAAACCACAGGTCATGTGATATTTAAAAACATAGAAGCAGCTACAGCCATCGTTAACTCCAAAGTTTCATGATACGATTTGATTTCATGATTAGAGGTATGATTTTTTTTTTATTTAATAGCATGATTGTTGTCATTCTTAAATTAGATTATTTGGTTTGTTGAATGAACTATTTTTATTATTAAATTAGCCTATTTTATTTATTGAATAAAATGAGATTTCATTTTCTATTATAACTAGCTATAGAATCGCAAGATTTTGTAGCCAATTAAGAAAATTTGAATTGTCTAAATTAATGACAGAAAACATATCTGAGATCTTTCTATTTTCTTTTTCTTTCAGGATAATTCAGGGGTCCATGATTTCAAAGTTGATCTGAGGCACTTTTAAGATCTCCCAGTCATATCTATGATGTATTTTGAATAAACAGAAATAGATTGTTGTTAGTTTTTGGATATTTAGTAAAATCAAGGTGGTTGCATCCCCCTTTATTTTTGAAACAAATTTGATCTCAGGAACAAAAACAGTTATGTTTCCTGAGACCTTTATAAACCTATCATTTTGTAAACAGTGGATCATCTTGGCCTGGGGCTAGAGTATGGATATTTGCACACAGACTTGAATGAGACAGAATACATATTACAGCTTTAGCTTTTGTGTATCATGTTTTAGTTTAAGTTATGCTTATCTCGATATGATAATAGACGATAATAGCTTTTGTTTTCATAATTTATTGTTATTTGAGATAATTCTTTTCATATACTGTCCATATCTCACGTTTCAAATATAATATAGTGTGATCATCAAATTCGATACAAATCTGAGATTTATCTCTTATTTCCTATTGAATGTATAACTACAAGTTCCTACAAGAAGATTTATATCATTGTAGTCACTTGTAAATCATGAGATCACTGTAACTGTGTCCGTTATATGTTTTGTTATCAAAACTCAATCTCCAGCATATTGTTTCGCATTTGTTCGAAGCACCCTTGAGATTCGTTGCAGGTTTAGCTCTCAGATAAGGGGACTGGATATTGACTATTGTACAGGCGTTGGATGCATTAACAGGTTAGTCTGTTATTTGATTTCATTTGCTTGTTGAATATAGAAATTTTATATATATAGAACATTTTCCACTATCTATAATTTTTTGTTCAATTAAGTAGTTTAATATTTGATTTTATGAATGTATACATCTAAGAAAACAAACCAAAAAAATTAAATAGTATTTTCGCTTTCTTTATTATTGTTGTTAAAGGAACCAATTTACATTCGATTTTTATGAGTTTAGATTAAAACTTGTGATTGTACAGATTTTATATAGAACTATTATACATATATTATTTAAGTAAACTGTATATATATATATATATATATATATATATATATATATTAGTGATTTCTATTTAGTAAGTTATTGTATTTCCTTTAGTTATTTTTTCGCTTCTTTAGAACTTAGATCGGCCAACGGAGCCACTAAACCTGTTGGAGTGAATTAATCCAAACGGCTTGGGTTAATTAGACAACCCTGGACTAGATTCACTCTTCTAGTTGACGAGCGGTCAATTTCACCTATCAACAGGTTGTTAATAACAAGAATGTCCAATATTGTGTATTAACCTTGTAAGAGAACAATGGTAGTGCGCCTTTGGTCTACTCATTTTGGTTACATACTCCCGAGATTATCAACACATTTGGTTAAGCATGCCACCAATGTTAGTAGTCCAATCTAATTCTCATGCATTCTCATTATCAACGAGTAAATATTCTAATAAATATGATTTTAATTTTTGTAAATTTATCAATTACATCATAATTTAATTCGTTGAGGAGGAGTTGGCCTTGGGACCAAGAATTATCTTCTGTGAGGATGTTGTATTTTCTTGCTTTGAGTCATATGATCATATATAGAAGTAAATCCATGTTCTTCAAGGTTGATTCCTTTTGTCTTTCCCGTCAATCTCTTTCACATGTTTATGTCCTGTATATTTCATCTATTTGTCTATCTTAGCCTCCAACCAAGCAGTATCCTTCATTATCTCTCTTCCTCCTCCCCGTACATCATGCGACTAAATTTGTAATCACGCAATTTACAATCATGTCTCTAATGTAAATAATAGGAGTAAGGATATATCTCTAAGACCTGGATCAATGGATACAACTCTTCCATGCAGTTTTGAAAAGGAGTGCCTCTTTTACAAGGACTTGATTCCCAATCTTTTATTGCGGGGATCTTTATGAAAAATATTATATACAACATGGTCCACCGCTCATATGCATAATTGTGAGAGTTATCATATCTCATGTTCCAGTAGTGAGTTTTTTATCTACCTTACTTTGACAACCAACAATATATCTTGGATCAATGCTAGCTTTGACAATCAAGTGTTCATTATGAACTAATATAAGCACTTCTCCTTTAACCTCACCAGCACCCAGAAGAGATCATATTTGATTTTGTCAAAGTATTTCTTGGTAGTCCTCAAATATAGAAACATGTGATTAGATTCTCTTTTAGCATAACTCTTATTAGACTTATTGTAGGCTTGCGCAACATTAAACCTACTAGAATTATCCAGTTCCATTACTTTACTGAAGCTCGGCGTAGGTGATAATGGCTAGAATGAAGATTGTGTACTTTCTCTCCCAAAAGAAACCAAAACGATAATAATCACCTTTATATGTGAGAAAATATTTCTTCCTTACATCGCTTAGAGATAATATATGGCCTCTCTAGCGGAGAAAAAAAAAAAAAACTATCACACTTAATAATAGCAATGTCATAAGGAGAACGTCTTTGATGACTTTTTATATTCATGATGCAGCGATAAAGACCAAAACATAATTTATCAATGGTTGATAACTAACTAATAGCCAACATTAGTTCCCAAGCCTATTTTTGGATGAGTGTAGACCATTCTGTAAAGGATCTACACGAGTAACCAATAATTTGTGTGCACTCAAAATTTACTTATTCTTATATAACATACATGTCATCAATAACATTCATGCTTTCAACCTTTCAAATAAAACATGGTGTATTTATTATTGTTTTGTTGAAAACAATATAAAACCCACTTCAAAATCTATAAATCACATCACCATTTCCCTATATAATCTTATATCATATAAAGATAAATTTTTGGCCTTGAGTTATAATCTTATGATGGCAAAAGAAGAAACATGATATAAAATCAAATTCATAATTAAATTATGGGAGAGTGAGTGAGGTGTATTATGAAAAGTGGTTATGTAAACATAAGGAAGTATTATGTTGGGTTTAGTTACATGATATAGCATTTTGATAATTGGTTCAATTTTCTTTTTTATTGAAAAGTCACATGCGATAAAGGGATGCATAGGATAACAAATGTTCATGGGTAAGGATTTAAGACATTTGTGGTGTCATCATAAATGAAAAATATGACAGTGGCAATGATATGAGGAAAGAGGAAAGGACCATGTTTAAGAGGCATGATAATTTATCTAAGTATTGAACCAAATTTAACGAGAGTGCTCGAAAAATTTTGCGCAAGAAATTTGAAATGAGGGGGACCCTGGCAACGCTTTGCCGGCTAAGTATTGTTGACCAAAAAAGTAATCAACACCATGCTTGGATTTTGAATCAACAAGTTCAAATATATGTCTAGCAACAATAAACCAATATGTTCATTAAAATAACATTTTTCCCCTTTGTCTTTTAAATTAAATTAAATCCTCAATACACCATCATTCATTTTTTTCACACGGAAGTGATTTTGAATTTCAAATTGTAGAATCATCTTTGCAGATTAGTCATGAACGCAATCAAATAAAAGCATATGTCATCACTATTCACATAACGGGGTCCTACCTATTTAGTATATTATTAAATATATATAAGTAATAAGGCATTGCAACCCATTTGCATGCAAGGATTCCATGTTGCGCTTTTGGGCGTCAACAAGGGCATCATACATGTTCTTGGATGAGTCAATATGAGAAATACAGGGTATCAAGTGATCCTTTATGATACACATAGAATTGATCTCATTATACTTGAAATTCTCCAGTGCTACAACATTTTGAGGTTCCTTCTCTTTTCCTGCTTCAAACTGTGATTCCATGATATTGCCTTTCACGATATTTAGGAATTTATTCTTGGCAAGGATAAGGTCAATGCTTGTCTTCTATGCTCTAAATTGTAAATCCCATTCTAACTTGTTTTATGACTTCATAGATTAAGTTATGACTTCTTTGACTTGGTCAACCTTTGAATTTTACTTGGTCAACATTTGACTTTGACCAAAAACTCAAACTTGATGCATTGGCTTGTTGAGAGTACCAGGAAGTGTGCTTGGCTAGGGTGCACTAGGATATCTATAAATTAGGTCATGTGCTTCACCCAAGGTGCCTCAACAAAAGGGTTGGGGTTTCATTGTTGCAGCAAAACTCTGACTACAACTGTAACTGAAACTGAGCAAATTCTCCCAATCTACCTTCCAGTGGTTAGATTGTCCGAAGATAGTGTCGGCCCATAACCTGTTAAAATAATAGGTGTTCTCATTTCACAATAGACAATATCACTATATTGTCACCCAACCATATGCACAAAGGCCACCACCAAGCACCTTAACCTTGATAGAAAAAATAATATTGGAAGCAATCACTAGAACTAATAGCCAACCAAGCTAGCATACCTCTCTTTGAATCTAGCATACCAAGCAGAAATTCCAAACCATAACCAAAGACCAAGTCACTACTGCAACAATTGTAGCTCTCCTCTAGTCATGCGCACCACTAGTCCTTATGTAGTTGTGAGAGTGAGTGAGTACAAAAGAGCTCAAGCGCTCTCTATTTTGTTAATATATATATATATATAGTCAATACCATATTTCCTCCTCTTATAGTAGTACACCAATATAGTAATATAACATCATGCAAATATTGGACTATCAACTGAAACACAAATAACTAAGAAATTTGAAATATAACAGCAATGGAATACTCATGAATAGTGAAAAAAATCACACATTTGGCACCAAAATTCTGGGCAAAACCCCATGAAGAATAACTCAAGGAATAGGACATATTTGAGGAGAAGAGTGCTTTTATTCAGCTCAAGGAAATTCAAAACTTTTACAACAACAAAGAGTATCAGCATAAAAGCGCAGATTGTCTCTTAGCATCAACAGATTACTTATCTATACTAATAGTTCCATATTATATCTAGGGCAAAATATCAAGGTTGTAGGGCCTATATGGCCTAGGATAGCCAACAAATCTCCACAAACTATCATCGGTCTGTAGAGAAATTTGTGCCAAAAGAAACAGTATAGTACAGAACAGAAATCTCAGCAAATATGCATAGGAAATCGTGCCCACCTACTGAAAACACTCAGCCTTGATTTTTGTGCTCCTCCTCTATTGTACGGCCAACCTGCATAGTTGTACGACCCCTATAATAGTTGTTGTACGAACTATAGAAAAATGCAGCAAATATGTCTTTGGTTGTGTGTCAATCCTTATCCTAAGGATGCATGTCAAAGCCCCTTTGTTGTAGCTCTTCCTCCAAGCTATCACTCTCTCTTGGGAAATGTGCCTCTTCACCTTCCCTCTCAGTCTCCTCAAAAGTGTTCACTCTCTCTCCCTCATGAGCTGCCTTTAAGAAATTTAGAAATGTAACTCCTATAACCCTTGGTCTCCCTTGAGTGACTCTTCACCTTCCCTTGAGATCAAAAGTCAAGAATTAATCATTCGTTGAGGTCACTTAAGTCACTAAAGTGACCCATAACATCATAAAGTCACTTTCACATTTAAAAATTAAAAGACCCAACTTCATAAAATCACTTTATAAAGTTACTTTATAAAAACTCATTATAAAGTCATGAGGAAGAAAGTGTGTTCGGTTACTTCCACATGTTGGGCGTCGCCAATGCAGAATTGCCTCTAAGCTACCAAATTATAATACTCCCTCTATGTGAGAGAGGTACTTCTGGTATCACCACCAGAATCTATCTCCAACACATCAGCTGGCATAACTACTCGTAACTCCCCCTATACTAGAATTCTATGCTCCCTATGAACATAAAGCCACTACTCCCACTACATTGGTAGCCTCTGTTGCTACCTTTGTTGTTTCATGAACTAAAGACATGCTCCTAGGAGACTCCACACTCTCATGAGCATCCATATGTGTCCACTCATAGATTTATGAGTCATATGACAGTTCGAGAAGAGGACTAAGTCCTCAGTATCAACTCTCTCTCCCGTGCAACCTATCCACTCTCTGACAAAAAATATGACTCCAGAAATCCACTGGACCCCAACACAGGTCGACCCAACAACTTGTATAGGCCCTCATATCTCACAACAAGAATCATAGTTTTGTCTACAGTTTCTCCCACAAGATATAAAAACACATGTCCACCATAGAAGACAACTCCAAATCCACTCTCATATAAAGTTGACACTAAGAGAAAGTTAACAGCAACTCTGGAACATACAATACCTAGGCAACCTTCAGAAAACCTCCTGACTCTAGTTAGAATCTAACCCTTCCAACCCCCTTTACTGCAAGTTGTGGGCCAGCTCCACAATTCACATTGCAGTTTGAGTCTATATTTGTAAGATTGAGGAAAGCTTACCTCAACCTTGTCATGTGCCAAGAAGCTCCATTGTCTGTAAACCATGACCCAATGTCCTCTAACACTAGGCACCCACTACCCACGGGACCATTCATGAGAGAGAACTACCTCTCATATTTCCCATCAAACTTTGCAATCTTTGTTGATGTTGACACCTCTGGTTATGGTTTCTTTTTGTTGTTGTTTGGACACTGACTAGCATAGTGGCTAGTGTTGTGACATGCGAAGCATATCACCTTGTTCATGTCCTTCTTCTTCTCATTGCTCTTTCCCACAAGAGAAATGTTATTTTCGTCTGCACCATCCACTGCCTTTTCCTAAGACCCCTCTCTGATCTCCTCTTTTGTAAATTCATCCCACAATCTTCTCTAGTCAGGGAGCTTCTCTCTCTCCACAACACACTTCACAAAAATCCCCCACTCCTTGGTGAAGCCTTTGAGGGATATATGCACCAACTCTGAGTTAGGAATAACTTCTCCAATAGCTTCCAACTCGACCTTCACCTGTGAAACCCGAGTGAGGTAGGTGGATGTTAGAATATAATGGATGTGCTCATTTTACCATTGACAATATTGCTATTGTCACCCAACCATAGGCCAAAACCACCCTCCAAGAACCTTAACCTTGACAGAGAATCACTCCGGAAGAAAACCCTAGGCTAGATAGCCAAACAAAGGGTAGTGCACCTTTCCCAAAGGATAGCACACCAACAAGAGCTAATCATATAGTCCAAACCCTATCCAAGAGATAGTCCAAGCCAAACGTGATCTGCTAGCTGCAACAGCTGCAATGGAAGCTCTCCTCCAAACCTACGCACAAAACTGGGCATTGCAATGCGCACAAGTGCTTCTCTGCAATTCTGAGACTGCCTGCTAGAATGAAGACTGGCCTCCTGTATTTATAGTAATTATGGCTAACTTCTTAGGCTGACTTCTCATTCTGGGTATCTGTCTATTCAGTATATATTATTTCTTCTAGCCGACTTCTTCTCTTGGAGGCTGATAACCTAATACAAGTTATCTTTTTGAGTCGACAAGTCTTCTAGGGTTATTAGCCAACTCATTAGGGTTTCTTCTTGCTTCCCAGAATATCCTATTCTCGTCAGGTTTATATGTGGAGGTAAATACCTCCCGCAACTACCATAATATCAACACTCCCTCCTAGCTAGGGAGGTATTACAGGTAATGGCCTTGAGAAAAAACATACCATTCACCCAGTAGCATCAATATAGTTGTATAGATTGTCTCATGACTATGTCATGAGCACTATCAGTGTCATCAGCTGCATCATCTCTCGGAACCATACTCTATCTAAGTAATCAGACATGATACGCACTCCACAGAGTGATACAAGAGCCATTCTTCTAATCTAGAAGAGTAAATGTTATGAACCATTCTCTGTCTGGGAAATCTTTGCTCATCATTCATCTGGATGATAATTATTTTCAACACTGTTGATAGTCTTCAAGGTAATTGGAACAATATCATTCAATAGAGCACAACTGTGTCTATCCATAGTAGTACACAACTACCATCCAGTGGTACACTACCACACCAAGTACCACATAGATACTTGATCAAATAGTGGAACACATCAACCACAGTAGTATACATCTACTATCTAGAGACATAC
>ML829612.1:43875-57604 GCA_009831015.1 Picea engelmannii
TGTTTGGGAGTCATCAAGGACCTGGTAGTTTCCCTGTTTCAGCTGCCCATGAAAAGCATGGTCATGGATATAGTGGTAGCTGATGTTCCCCCCAAGTTTGGCATGTTGTTGTCAAGGTCTTGGATTAAGAGACTTGGAGGGACGTTACAGATCGATCTCAAGTATGCCACCATTCCAGTCTTTGGGGGGGAACATAGGAGATTATACAGAGAAGCCCAGCTAGCCTACATAGTTAGTGACGAAGCAAACCCCACTAATCATCCCATTTATGCCTTAGACACTGACTTAGGATCCAACTTATTGCAGGTCACTGATGAGCCTGAGACCCCTTTGCAGATCAAAAAGAAGCTCAGTCTCAATCAAGATTTGCCCCCTCCATCCACCTTTGTTTGGAAGATGTTCTTTGATGGAGCTTCTTCCAGTATAGGTGCAGGTGCCGGAGTGGTATTCAAATCTCCTTCTCAGGAAACCATATCACTGTCATACAAGCTGGAATTTGAAGTCACCAACAATGTGGCAGAATATGAAGCTCTGATTCTGGGATTAAGGGCTGCAAAAGAAATGGGAATCAGGGAGATGGTTGTGTTCGGGGATGCAGAATTAATTGTCCAGTAGGTCAAAAACGTCTATCAGACCAAGCACCCTCGTCTCAAGAATTACAGGAATGAGGTATGGGACCTTATTGACAGTTTCTTCCTGGCTTTTAACATCTCTTTCATTCCGAGGGAAGAGAATGCTCCAGCCGACTTTCAGGCTTTCTCGGCTAGTTTGTTCGAAGCTCCCACGCGGCCAGCTGACAGATCAGAGGTGGAAATAAGATACAGACCCTCTGTGCCAGACAATGTCAGACATTGGAAGGTATTCGAAGATGATCAGGAGATCGAGAAATTCCTCCAATCCATTGATAACTTTTCTGCGTCACGCATAGATGAGGACCCTGACACGGATGGCGATGACCACCCTGGGGAGTTTATGAATAAAATTGCTAACCACCAGATTATTCAACTACCGAGCAATCATATACCAAAAGGTCTGATCCCATTAGAAAGATTGTTCGATGGGAATGATGTGGCAGTCAAGGGAAGAGTTACAGGTGATGATGCCGATACAGCTGAATGCAACATAGGCACACCAAGGGAGCCCAAGTTTGTCAAACTGTCAAAAAGTTTGACCGAGGAGCAGAGGATCGGATATACTGATTTGTTGAGGGAGTTTGTTGACGTGTTCGCGTGGACCTATGAATACCTCAAGACATACGACACGTCAATCATTGAGCACAAGATCCCACTGAAAGAGGAGGCTAGACCTTTCAAGCAGAAGCTGAGACAGATAAATCCTACGCTGCTACCTGTCATGGAGAGAGAGGTGAAAAAGTTGTTGGATGCCCAAATCATAGTCCCCTTGAGATACTCTAGCTGGGTAGCCAATTTGGTCCCAGTAAGGAAGAAGAGCGGAGAAATCAGACTCTGTGTCGATTTCAGGAACCTGAACAGGAGTTCAAGGAAGGACAATTACCCCCTGCCCAACATGGAACATATATTGCAAAGGGTCACTGGTGCATCTAGGATATCTATGATTGATGGCTTTTCTGGCTATAATCAGATATCAGTCATGCCTAAGGACAGAGAAAAGACAGCCTTCATCACTCCTTGGGGCACATTCATGTATGCCAAGATGCCCTTTGGATTGATGAACGCAGGGGCAACGTTTCAGCGAGCCATGGACATAGCCTTCATCGGGGAAAAAGATAAGTTTGTGGTGATTTACCTAGATGATATAACAGTCTTCTCCAAGACTAATATAGAGCACCGCCGCCACTTGAAGAGAGTTTTCCTGAAGTGTCGCAGGTTTGGCCTTTCCCTAAATCCCAAGAAATCATTGTTTGCTATGCAAGAGGGGAGACTGTTAGGCCATATAGTTTCAGCAGAGGGAGTGAGAATTGATCCTGACAGGGTAGAGGCAATCCAGGCCCTGTCGCTTCCGAGATCCAAAAAGGAGGTCCAAGCATTTTTGGGAAGAATTAATTTTCTGAGGAGATTTGTCTCAAATTTTGCTGAGCTGGTAAAACACATCACAGCCATGCTCAGAAAGGGGAATGAAGTGAAATGGACTGCTGAACCCAGGAAGTCTTTTGACCAAATAAAGAAGGCATTGACTGAAGCACCTGTGTTGGTCGGTCCCAATTATTCTAAAGACTTTCTGATATTTTCTTTTGCCTCTTGTGATACAGTAGCGGCAGTTCTGTTGCAGAAAAATGATCAAGGGCAAGAGCATCCTATTTCCTTCTTTAGCAAGGCACTGAGAGATGCAGAGCTCCGATACGAGATCATGGAGAAGCAAGCTTATGCCTTGGTGAAAGCTCTCAAAGATTTCAGGGTCTATGTCTTACATTCAAAGATCATTGCATATGTCCCTTCAACCTCTGTGAAGGACATTCTTATACAGCCCGACATAGATGGAAGAAGAGGTAAATGGATCGCCAAGATCCTAGAATTTGACCTGAAAATTAAGCCCACCAAGCTAATAAAGGGGCAAGGTTTGGCCAAGCTACTGGTCGAATCCAATTATAAAGCCTTGGAAATAAATTTTATCAATGAGCAAGTTGAATCATCCAACAGGGGTTCCCAAAGCACTGTGCCACTATCAGCATGCCCCTGGTACAAAGATATCTTGTATTTCCTGCAGGAGTTGAGACCTCCTGATGGGATGGAAAAAAGCAAGGCAAGAGCTTTAAAGCTCAAAGCGGTCAGGTATTGCCTTATAGGCCAAGCCTTGTATTGGAAAGACCCCCAGGGGGTATTACTAATGTGTCTGGACCAACAGCAGGCCCAGAAGGTTATGAACGATTTCCATAGCGGTCTCTGTGGAGGCCATTATTTTTGGAAGACCACAGCTCACAAGATCCTCCGAGCTGGGTACTACTGGCCCACCTTATTTCCTGATGTCTGCAGGGAAATTAGGGCTTGCCTCAAATGTCATAAATTCTCAGGGAAGCAACAGCTTAAGTCCCTGCCATTGAAACCTATGGTGGTCTCAGCACCCTTTCAGCAGTGGGGATTGGACTTCATCGGGGAAATTCATCCTCCCTCAAGTGGCCAGCACCGATGGATTTTGACAGCAACCGGCTCATCAGCTTCCTGGAAGACATCATAGCTAGGTTTGGCTTCCCTAGCAAAATTGTCACTGACAATGCTTCCCCATTTCGGTCTGAGCCCCTGATCAAATTTTGTGAACAATTTGGGATTTCGCTGATTCACTCCACTCCCTACTATCCTCAGGGAAACGGACTGGCAGAGTCCTCTAATAAAAGCTTAATCAAGCTTATTAAAAATCTATTAGAGGATAATAAAAGGGCCTGGGACTCAAAGCTCAAATTTTCACTTTGGGCCGATCGAGTGACAACAAAGAAATCCCTGGGTCTCTCACCCTTCCAGCTTGTTTATGGGATTGAGGCCGTCTTCCCCACTCAGCTTGCCTAGCCTATGGAAAATCTCCTCCAAGACTATGAGGGGCAACCTAACCATGTGCTCAGAAGAATTCATCAGATGGTGGAGGTGCAGCAGATCAGAGAACAGGTCCTGGACAGAGCTTACAATCATCAGCAAAAGATCAAACAGGCTTTTGACAGGAAAAGCAAAAAGAAAGAGTTTGAGCAGGGTGACCTGGTGCTCAAGTGGGATGCACCCAGGCAGGAAAATGGCAAACACAATAAATTTGATGCCCTCTGGTTCGGGCCTTTCAAAATCCTTGAAGTGTTTTCAAACAACACTTACAGGTTGCAGGATCTGGAAGGCAATGAAGTTTTTAGTGGCCCAGTCAATGGGCATTTCTTAAAGAAATGTTTTCTGTGAGCCGCAGTCAGCTCGTTTCGTTTTGTTTTGTAAATATTGTTTTTGTTTTTGTTTTGTTTTCCGGACTAATAAATGACTCCATAGCCCAACAGCAAAGGCACTGAGTCTGCAAAAGAGTTCTTAGAGCATCACAGGGACGACTCTATCCCCCATGGAGCCAAATGTTAGCGATATTTCTTGTTAAGGGGGTTAGAATGAGAAAGAAAGGGCTGAAAACCCTTTGGTCCTAAGTTTTGGTGCGAATGCGCCTATTGTTAAACGTAAATCAAGTCTGGACAGCAAGGATCGCGGCGCCCGGATCAACAGCGCAGGTGTGATTTCGGACCCCCCTTGCCTTTCTACCGTTAAGCGGGGGGGGGTCCGGAATCCGGGGCGCACCTCTTCGACGGCTCTGATCAGCGCGCCCGGATCAATGGCGATGAAGGCCATTCCGGACCCCCCTCGCCTTTCTACCTTTAAGCAGAGGGGGGGGGTCCAGAATCGGACTTGCAACTTTCCAACGGATGAGATCTTAGCGCCTGAATCGATGGCACTCACACGACCCACATCATCCTCAGTTGGTCTGTGCTTAAGCGCGCGTGGGCCCTTCTCCCGTCATATCATCTTCCAACCACCATTCTCCTGCTAACATGTGTCATCCTCCTACCTCTTTTCTATGGTCTGCGTAGTCTTTCTTTTTCTCATCATCCATACATCGTCTGCCACGCGTCTCCCTCTCCTCCACATCAGCCTCCCCCTAAATGTGTCCATCACATCAATTCTTCCACCTCCTTCGCTTGTTGCATCTTGCCATGTGTCCCCCCTATAATCTCTCTCTCCCCGCCGTCATGGCCCCATCACTTCGTTCCTGTGTCCCGCCTTCCGCGTTGTTCTCCCCGCATATCCTTTGAGCCGGTCGGTTATTCCAGGTGGCTGCATGGGAGGCCCTCCATGTCCAGAAGGTGCCGAGTTGTCCGGGCCATCCTCAATCCCGATGTTACAGTTATTGAAGCGGTTGGTGGTGGTTATACATCTCCTCCGCCATAATGGGAAAGCACGGCCATGAATTTAAGGCATGTCAATTCGCCGTTGGAACTGTCAAAGAATTAAGATTGTGTCTGACATAAGTTGCACAATCTTTCATATGTTGACTGTCAGAAGCCATGCAGACGCAAAGCTTTCAATGCAGTGTCTTGGTATCGTTGCTATTGTTGTTTTGAGTATATGAAGGCGTTTTCGCCATTTTTGTATCTATCGATGGTAGAGCTAAGCTCCCGACTGTAAAGTTTCAGCAAATACTCTGGTTTCTTGGTTATGCCTCTGTGTTTGAGACTTCTTGGTTTATAACAAACAGTTCTCCTTTTTCATCTGTCTTTTGTCTCATGCTTGACGATTCACAGTCGAACATCTTGTTACAATAAAGGATTTGTTGTGACGTTGTTGTGCCCTCTGGTATTTGTATTTGAATGTGAAAGGATTTTGTGTTCGAATGCATTCTTCTTCAGTCGGTTACAAACCGGATGTCTGTGATAGACCTTGCACCCTTCTTGCGTAAGTCTTCCACCTACTCACTCTTTTACTACGATTCATTGTTTGGAGTTTATCAAGACCTCACTCATTCATGCATGCCCATTCTGGTTTCTGAGTTGACACGATGTTGTTCTGAGTTTTCCTCCATTTGATCACCCTTTAAATAAATTGTGACATTAAACTGATGGGCGTCGGGCTCTGCTCCTGCTAGCAATCCAGGAGTGACCTCCGATCACCAACACATTCATTGAGGTCACTTAAGTCACTAAAGTGACCCATAACATCATAAATTCACTTTTACATTTAAAAATTATAAGACCCAACTTTATAAAATCATTTTATAAAGTTACTTTATAAAAAAACATTATAAAGTCATGAGGAAGAAAGTGAGCTTAGTTACTTCTGCATGTTAGGCGTTGCTAATGCAGAAGTACCTCTGAGCTACCAAATTTTAACATATTTATAGTCCTCCAAGTCACTTAACTGGACCGACTTCTTCTCTTGGAGGCTAATAACATAATATAAGTTATTCTCTTGAGCCAACTTGTCTTCGAGGGTTATTAACCAACTATTTAGGGTTTCTCTTGCTTCTCGAAATATTCTAGTCTCATCAAAGGTTACATGTAGAGGTTAATACCTCCCGCAGCTACCGTAATATCAACACATTATTCCCCAATAAAAAGAATGCAAGTAATGCAGAGGGGAAAAAGAGGAAAGGGAAAAGGGAAAATAACTCAAGGGAAGAGGATGGCATCTTTGTGACTCCACCTTCATCTTGAAGAAAGGACCAAGGGTTTGGCCCTAATAATTTAAAGAACATTGATCCTGAGGATTTATGTTCAATAATTTAAAAGGGCTTAGGACCAAGACCTTTTACAAAGAAAAAAAAGAGGGAAAACCAATGAAGAAATATTTTGACAAAGAGAATGAAAGGGGAAAACTTGCATGGTTGTAAAATTACTTGACTTAAGCATATGTAGAAGATAGAGTTTTAAAAGGATGGAAGGAAAAAAACCATTAAGCCCCAAAAATTATTTGCCTAGATGTTAATATTGCCAATATGCCCATTCAACCCTATTATTGAGAAAACTTGCTAATAGTGTGATGCCCAATAATGAAATCCATGAATTCAATGGCCCACATGAAGCCAAACACCAATTAATTCACCATTCTTTTATGCCTCCACCGAGAAGAAAAAGAATGCTCAATGCCAACACTTCATTCTTTCATAGTTGGATACCAAAGACACTAGGTGGAACATGGCTATAAAATTACTCAACTTTAGCATCTGTAGGGGACAGATTTAAAAGGATGGAAGGCCAAAAACCATTAAGCCCCCAAATTTATTGGCTTGGATTGGATGCCAATATTGTCAATTTTCCTATTCAACCCTATTGTTGAGAAAACTTGTTGACATCATGAGGCCCAATAATGCAATTCATGAATTCAATGCCACTCATGAAGCCAAAGGCCAATTAATTCACAGTTCCTTTGTGACTCTACCCATGAGAAAAAAAATCCTTGATGCCAACACTTCATACTTTCATAGTTGGAAACCAAATACACAAGGTGTAACATTGGTTGCCAAAAACTAGCTCATTTGTAGGCATTGTACCTCCAATGGGGTGCCAATAATTCCAAAACACCTAGGATTATGCAATCACTTCTACAAAATTTACTTATAAAAAGCTATAATACAAAGGTGTACAAGAATTAAAAGAACGAAAGTTACACTAAAAGAACTAACATGTTCAAAGTGGACCTACTTAAATATATGCCTAGCCTAACTTATCCAAGAGCAAAAAGCATGAGGCTATTGTAGAAATTTAAATGACAAAATCAGCAAGTAAATATGTTGTCATACACTTAGCAACCTAGAGATAAATGTCTTCTATGAACTCTGAAATGTTTAAACCCACATTCAAAAATTACCATAAGTAGAAATACACATTTCTAAGCAATTTTGCAATGGAATAAGCACAATGAACAGCAATCATTCAACTCATAAATACTCAGAAATTTAGGCAATGCCAGGTAAAACCCCAATATGGGGAAACCCAATGAGAGAGGGAGATTTTCTTAGCTTCAAGAAAGATATATCAGCAGCAGCAATACATTTACAGCCAAGAGAAAACCACTTATAGCACCCAAAGTATCCCTCCAAATTTATGCCTTGAAAAGCATGCCAAGTCCGTATTGTTGTACATCCCACCTAGAAAAATCAGCACCTAGAAAATCGTGCCAATTTTCTATTGTACGGAATTTTTTGTATGGTTTCCCTTCAACAGCAAATAACCTCAAGCTGCCTCGATTTCCATGTCTTCCTTGCCTCAAAAACCATGCCCACTTTTTTGTTGTATGGACTGTACAGATATATACAATACGACCTCCCTCACAGCAGTAAATTACAACACTCACAAAATAGAAATTTCTCTTGAGAAATGTGCCCTCCTTGATGGTCTCTTTCTTCTCTCAAACTCTTTCTCAATGTTTCTTGCACACTACCCAATGCATTCTCTTATAATTTGAAAGTGACCCTTCACCTTCTCCAACCCTAGATCTAATGGCCAATATCTAATCTTGCCTTTACAAGATAAAGGGCCATGATTCATTCACTCCAAAATAAATCACTTTAAAATATTAAAGTATATTTTCACTTTATAACATAAGTGCACTTTATGAGATAAAGTCACTTTAATATTATAAGGTACACTTTATTAAAACAATCACTTTAATAAAAGAACCACTTTATCACAACTTATAAAAACCCATTACAAAGTCAAGTGTCTAGTAGTGTAGGTACAAGGTTACTTATGCATACAAGACACACATGCAGAGTACCTCTCGAGATAAAAATCTAACACTCCCTCTTAGCGAGGTATGTACTCATTTCCATCACCATCATCCGGTCCCATAACATTGTTCTCAATAGGAGCTCCCTTTGAACCTTGAGCCATCCTCAACACCTGCATAGAACTCGAACCAGAAGACATCCTCCTGACAGCTACTTTGAACCCTGAGCTCCTAGGAGAATCCACTCCACCTTGAGCATCGGTTCGATCACAACAGCTGAGCCTCCTACTAGTGATCAGAAGAGACTCCCTCTCTTCTCTCGAAATGCAAGACTAAATCCTTGGGCCCATCGCAATCTCAAGACCCTCATGCTCATCATCCGATGTTGAATCATATCCTGAAGGTTGTCCTCGCAACATGTACAACCTGTCCACGCGATCACCAATCAGTTGTGGTTCCACCGGGTCCACTCCCTCCCTATAAATAAATACATATCCCCTCTTGAAAAATGTACAATATCCAATATCCTCCAAGGTTGAGACTGAGAGAAAGTTAACCCTCAACCCTGGAACAAAGCAAACTCCATCAAGCTCCAAGAATCCTCCATACTCAAGTCAGAATCTAACCCTTCCAACTCCAAGTACAGCTCACGCCATACCACCTTCACTTTCCACCAGTCAGTCAGGACCTGTCTCTGTGATAATAAGGAATTCTCTCCAAATTCTCGTCATGTGACAAGAGGCTCCACTATCAACAATCCATCTAAAATCACCCCCAAATCCTCCACTACAGATATTGGATACTAGAGTAACCAAAGAAAATTTCTTATCAAACTTGGAAGAAAAGTCCTCCATGGTTGTTATAGAATTTGTCTCATGCCCATTTTGTTCCTTCCTCTTCTTCTTCTTCTCAGGAAACTGAGAATCAAGGCACCCCAACTACTTAGAAAAGTAACATCTGAATTTACTCAAGTCCCTCCCAAACTTTCCTTTCTTCTTTCTCTTTACAGGAAGAGAAACATCCTCCTCAACTCTATCTTCCTTCTGACCACTGCTATGAGACCCCATCTGTATCTCCTCCTGAGTGAAGTCGTCCCACAAGCTACTCCAATCTAGAAAAATTTCTTGACCCACCACTCACTTCACAAAGACATCAAATTCCTTTGTGAAGCCTTTCAAGGCTATCCTCCCCAACTCAACTTCTGAGATGATCTCTCCCACTACAGCTAACTCATCCTTAACTTGGGCTAGTCGGGTAATATAGGATGCAACATCCTCACCCTTATCCATCTTCGAGTCATGTAGATTATCTTTCAAGGCCATCTTTTGATTGGCATTCTTAGCCTCAAATAAATTCTTCAAATTTTCCCACATCTCATAAGTTGTCTTCTTCTCAAACAGATGTGGAATGAGTGAGTCCTTCACACCATCTAGAATGATCCTCTGATATTTGGCCTCCTTTACCTCATGCAAATCCAAAGAAACGGGATATCTTGTGGGATCCACAACAACATAACTGACATAGTTCCAAATCTTGTTCTCCTTGAGAACAACTGACATCCGGACCTTCCACTGCAAATAGTTGGAAATGTCATCCAATCGATCCTCAAATCTAATGCATGCAGCCATATTCCTTGTCACTATTCAAAGGAAGACAAAAATGTGTCCCCCCTTCAAACTTGCCCAAATATCTCACTGCTCACTGTCACTTAGAGCCCAATCTCTAATACCATGTAGAAATTTAAATGACAAAATCAGCGAGTAAATGTTTTGTCATACACTTAGGAACCTAGAGATAATTGTCTTCTATGAACTCTGTAATGTCTAAACCCACATTCAAAAATTACCATAAGCAGAAATACACATTGCTAAGCATTTTTGCAGTGGAATAAACACAATGAACAACAATCATTCAACTCATAAATACTCATAAATTTAGGCAATGCCAGAGAAAACCCCAAAGTGGGTAAACCCAATGTGAGAGAGAGAGAGAGAGAGAGAGATTTTTTTAACTTCAGGAAAGATATATCGGCAACAGCAATACATTTACAGCCAAGAGAAAACCACTTACAACACCCAAATTGTCCCTCCAAATTTATGCCTTGAAAAGTGTGCCAAGTTTGTACTATTGTACGGCCCACCCCGAAAAATCAGCACCTCAAAAATCGTTCCAATCTATTGTTGTACGGATTGTTATATACGACTTCCCTTCAACAACAAATATCCTCAAGATGCCTTGATTTTCGTTCCATCCTTACCTTGAAAACCTTGCCCACTTTTATGTTGTACAGACTGTACGAATCCATACAGTACGGCCTCCCTCAGAGCATTGAATTACAGCACTCACAAAACAAAAATTTATCATTTGGGAAATGTGCCCAAGCTCTCTTGGGAAATGTGCCCTCCTTGATGTCTTCTTTTCTCTCTCAAACTCTCTCGAAAACCTCTATCAAACTCTTTCTCAATGTTTCTTGCACACTACCCAACGCATTCTCTTATAATTTGAAAGTGACCCTTCACCTTCTCCAACCCTAAATCTAATGGCCAAGATCTAATCTTGTCTTGACAAGATCAAGGGTCATGATTCATTCCCTCCAAAATAAATCACTTAAAATATTAAAGTATATTTTCACTTTATAACATAAGTGCACTTTATGAGATAAAGTCACTTTAATATTAGAAGGTACACTTTATTGAAAAAGTCACTTTACTAAAAGGACCACTTTATCACAACTTTATAAAAAACGATTACAAAGTCAAGCCTCTGGTAGTGTAGGTACAAGGTTACTTCTGCATACAAGACACACATGTGGAGTACCTCCCGAGCTAAAAAGATAACAACTATGTATAATCAAATAACTAGTACAAGATTCTAAACATCTCAATTGAGATATGAGCTCTACCCTTGTGCTTTAACTATAAGCTAAAACAATGGAAATGGAAACAACATGAAAGAATATGCAATAACTTCAATTTATGTGTCACTACATATTTGAGATAAAATATGTTAATTATGTGTATCTTCTCCACTGAAAACAAAGTCCATCAATGCATATACTAGATCTAGCCACTTAATAGTGATCCAATCATGGTTGTAAATGAAAGTGGGCACAACAACACAATTAGGGATTGAAAACAGGGATGTCTAATTCATCTCTCCCTATTGCTCACCAATAACAGTTGAAAGTGCATCCTCTATGTTGCTAGAAAAAAATTTGTACATTCAAGTAACACTGGATATACTATTAAAATGCACCTCCAATAGGGGTTTAAAACTTTGTTGTTTATTTTTATCATTGCAGAAAACAAGGCCATATAAACAACCAACAAAAAGTTGTTTGTTCACAACAAGATGATCAAAATTTCCATTTCCAAAATACTCCTTTTTCAGGAATGGTCAATATCCCATTTTTCTTTTTTGTTGGCTCTTCATGAATAAATTCTATACCATAGCTATTGTCTAAAGAGACAATTTTTTTGTGATTTTCTTATCTTTTATATTCCTCATAGAAAAATTCAATTTCAAGTAGATGGGATCTCCATCAAAATGTTTGAAATCAATATTCCCTTCATGCTTTCAAATGAAGGAAGATTCCCATGTTGAGCCATCAAAAATAAAATCACCAAGTTCACATAGCTCATAGGTCCCTTGCTCATTGGTGGATGCATCAAATCTTGTTGTTTCTTCTCGCTGCAATTCACCCTCATAATCTAGCTTCTCATCAATTTTCAAATCAACGAAGCGAGGTAGGATATTCATGAGTTCACAAAAGTATGCATGCTTCTTCTCTTTAATAACTTCACATGATCCAATGTTTGAACCAACATCAACAAGCATAGGAACTTCCATAGTTGCACATGCTTCATCAAAAAACAAGAGTTAAAATGTTTATCATTACCACTTCCTTCAACATGATTAGCATCACATACAAAATTTTGAATGGTATTGGGATCTTCAATGCAACTTGGAAATTATGTGTCATGATTATTGTACATGTCTTCATCGTTCTTTGATGATGAATCTTCAAGAAATGAAGTGGACATGGCAGCCATAGGGAAGTCTTCAAAACACATGTTCTCTTCATTAGTAAAATCGGCAAAAGTAGCAACCTCCCTTTGATGCAAACATATTTCATTCCATGACTTAGGATCACCCTCCAAGGTTTGTGCAAATATATTTATTGATAAGGTCAAAGTGTAAAACAAATTTGGTAAAAGATTTAAGGTGTAATTCGACTAGACTTTTATACTCCTGAAACCTTGGATATTGCTCATTCCATTTAGCTCTTGTAGAATTATATTTTCCATTCGACTTTTCAGGAATTCAAGGTGTAACTTGACTAGATTTGTATACTCATAAAACCTTGGATAGTGCTCATTCCATTTAGATGTGGCAAAGAATGGATTTGGATACCCTTGAATACCTGAAAAGTCGAATAAACAATATAATTCTACAACCAAATTTTCCACAAAAGACATCATCACTCAACAAACTTATTCACATCAAGAGGTATTTTCTTCTTAATGGAATCACCAGGTGAGACCCTTAAATTCCTTGCATATTGTTGTTTTCCCTCACCAAAAGACACACAACAACAAATAGTATTCATAGATAAAAGACTTCATTTTCATTTGAAGTCATCAAATGAACTAGGTTTATAAAATAACTTCAACTTCTTCGAACAATGTCATAGCATATCCATTGTTTCTGAGGAACTAGACTATGTCCCCAACAACAGTGCCAATTGTTTTCTCTCAACCCTACACTTGGAGTATGGAGTCCCTCATACAAATCAAAGAAAGCTTGATGCCACAATAGAAACAATTGCATTGCCACCTTGGCATTCAACTCACTCACTTCATAGTCGGTGCATTTCCAGTAATAGGTTCTATCCCTAAAGGTTGTTTGTGAGTTAAGCTTAGATAGCATATAACATACCAAAAAAAAGATAGCTTTATTATAGAGTGAGAATACAGTTGAATTATTTTCCACCAACATCTATCCATTAGGAAATTGAGTCAACAACTTGTATACAAGGGCCTAACTTCAAATGGGTGAAGAAATCTAATACATATCATGTTTTAGATAGATAACAAATGATCAAATATCTCAATCCTTCATACCAACATTGAAAGAGTGGATTTAGACTAGTGAAAAAATCATGACATAGTCCTACATTATTCATTAAGCTACATAAATAAGTCAAACAAGAACCTCACTAACCAATGTTGCTAACATGTGAGTTATATCTTAGTGCAAATGAGAAAAAGGCAACCAAATGTCAACAAAGGAATAACCTAGAGATTAAAAAAAAAAAAAAAACTCAAGTAGGTGGAGTACTTTTGTGCATAGGAGTAAGGTGTCCAAATATCTATCCATGATTTTTGTTCTTATATCATTGGCCCTCTCACTCACTCAAATGAGAACAATTCCTATATTTTCATATTAGCTTACTTTTTGAGATATATCATTATTTCCATCATGGCTTTGTGATCAACTTAAGAAAACCAAATATATCCTTAAGCAAGTTAATTATGCTCACTAGCGGGCCCTTGACCTTGAAATCCTACTAGAGA
>ML829613.1:0-18993 GCA_009831015.1 Picea engelmannii
CTTTTGGATTCTATGGAAGTTGGGTAGATATTGAGGCTATAAATAGCAGACCCCTTGGGTAATTATCATATCGATTAAGTGATCATGGTGATCAAGAGATAAAATATGCATTATGATGTTATGATCACAATGTGCTTTTCTTAAGTGTTGTAACGGTGTCTTTAGACACCACCCTTATCTTCAAAAAATTTGTTCCTCTTTGATTATCTACAACACTTTGTTTTATGTTTCATGTTGTGTTCCACCCTATTCTCCAACAACAATATATCATCTAAAAGTTATCAAGTAGATCTATGGCATAATTGGACTCGGAGATATTGATTCTTGAATCATTTTGGCCGAGTTCAAGACCAATAAAGTATTGTAACAGTCTCATATCTGTTATAGAAAACTTGTCATGCAAAGAAGTCTTCACTGCAACAATGGAGGAGCCTAAGCTCCATGTGATGAGTAAATAATCTACTTATAGAATTTTCAATAGAAGGTAAATTGTGTTCCTCATCATATACACATTAGGATCTTATCTACATCTAATAAAACCTCTAGAGAGAAGATAAGAGTCCATTTTATCATACCATGCCTAAGGTGCTTTCTTAAGTCCATACAACGACTTACTCAACCTGCAAACTAATGATGTATCATGAACATATCCCTATAGATACTCGATATATATCTCCTCATTAATATCTCTAGGTTATATTTTATTCTTCACATCCATATGGTGTACCTCCCACTTTCTAGTTGTTGCAATAGCTAGAGCTAACCGAATGAAATTATTCTTGGAAACTAGTGCAAAATTCTCCTCATAGTCAATGCCTTGTACATATTAGACACCTTTAGATACTAAAAAAACCTTATACTTTGCAATGTATCCATCAACACCCATATTTTTCTTGAAAATCCACTTACATCTAACAAGCTTCTTGCTGGAAGGTAGAGGAACCAATCCCCATGTCTTGTTCTCCATTAGGGAATTGTACTCCTCTTTCATAGTTTCCTCCCAATGAGGGTTTCATTCAGCCTTTGCATAATACTGAGAGTCTGATATGAGTACCACACAACAATAAATAGGCAACAAACGATCTGTGGTAGTAAGATCTTATGGAAGCTCCATCAATTCAGATCTAGTTCTCCATGGATTGGTGGGATCACCCACTAGATCACCTGTTTCTTGAAGGGTCTATTGTGCCCATCGTGGTGGATGCTCTATACCTACAACTTCTTATTGTTGATCATAAATATTATAGATATAAAATTCAGATATCTGATCAAAAATATGATCAGAATAAGTCTCATGAAGTTCTGCAACTATTGGTGGTGGAGATGGAGGTGTGGATTTCTCTGGAAGTACCTATGAAGGACCCTCTTCAAAATTAACACTTCTCTAAATGAATAATTTATTTGAAGTAGTATCTAATAACTTTAATCCCTTCAATCCCTTTGTATATCCAACAAAAATACACTCCTTACTCTAATCTTCCATAGCTTTCCTTCTATCGGAAGGGATCCTGACCCATGCACGAGAACTGAAAATTATGAAGTGAGTGAATTCTAGTTGCTTCCCACTCCAAGCCTCATATGGAGTGACTTCCTTGACTAATTTATGAGGAACTCTGTTTTAAATTTAGTTTTCACATTTTATAGCTTCATCCCATAACTTTGGAGGTAGTGCTTTAGCCTGCTATTGGAGATACTTCACACACACCTAGGATTTCTTTTTCCTAAGGTTTTCCCTATGTTAATTAGTCATTATTCAATCTCTTATAGTTTAGGGAGAATATTGTTTTTCCTACATTCTAGGAGAATATTATCTTCAATTCACACTTCAGTTTGATCAGTTGTGTGGAGTCTTAATGCCACATTGGTTTCATCACCGTGCAGCATTGGGATCATCACCTGCTAATGTGCATTGTCCTTGGTATTATCACCAGACTAGAACATTACTCATGATTCCTTGATCTCCTCCTCACTTCACTCTGTTTTAGTCAATTAACTGAATACTGAGAAACTAGTTAGCTCATACTAGGTGGCAGTTAACACCCATAACTATCAGTGTGTGTCCAGGTCACTCTAGAACACCACTATGGTGCATTGACTTCTCCTCCAGTGCGCATTAGTTGAGTTATACAAAGTATATCATGTGTAAATTATCATTCATTCTTTTGGTTAATGCAAATTCTTTTGATTCTCACTCTCGTTTCCATATTTTCTCTTTTCTCTACAAATTGTGTATGTATTCTTTCTAGCTAGATCTTATCTATGCAGGTTCATTCACATTTACATGGTATCAAAGCCGACGGATTGCTAGGAAAAAGACACACCGGATTCTTTTTGCAGGTACCGAAGATTGAAGACAGCGGGAAAAATGGAAATTCCGAAAGAATTCATTATTACACCGTACAATTTCTTTGCATGGAAGGACAAGATGATAATGCATCTTCGAAGAAGGGGATTATACATGTTAACCATGGACACAGAGACCAAACCCACATCAGCCATAGAAAAATCCAATTATCTAAATTGGATGGATGAAGCGTTTGGAACTATTTGTGGTCTCATTTATCCTAAGCTCCTCTTTCACATATCCTCCTGTAAAACCCGCAATGAAGTCTAGACCACCATGGAAAGACTTTTTGGAAAACAAGATGAGATGAGGGGACATATACTCAAGGTGGAATTGCTCATTTTGGATCCAAAAACCCTCGACAATCTCCAATATTTCTTTACCAAATATAGGAATTTGGTGTCACAACTCAAGGCTTGCGAGGTTGATAAATATAAGGAGGAGAAACAAATGGTTCTTACCATTATCTCCAAACTTGGTCTGGAATACTCAATGTTTGTATCCACATTTCATTCATTTATGCTCGCCTCTAGAGCTACCTGGAAAATGCCTTCTCTTGAGGTCTTTATTGAGTCTTTGACGCAAGAGCGAAACAAGCTCAACAACATGGGAAAAATCAAAGGCCCAAAGGCACATGTACTTGTTGTGAAATATGGTAGTAATCACCAAAATCAGAAATCTAAAAACCAATACAAAAGGAAGGCACATGAAAATCCAAAGAAGGAAGGGTACTCAAAACCCTTCAACGATTCCTCCAGATCCAAAGGTGGAAAGGGAAGAAAAGGGGAGAAATGCACTTATTGCCATAAAGGATTCCATTCATAATCTGCATGTATGCAGAAACAGATAGATTAAATGGCCTAAATACTTCAACAAAACAACCTTGGAGATTGCATCCTCGAGGGTGCCAAGAAGAAGAAGCCAGAATATCAAAATCCCAAGAAAGGTAATTCTAACCATGCTTTGATTGCTATCAACTCCTCTCCCAATGCTTGGATTGTAGATTCAGGAGCATCATACCACATGGCAGCCAAAAAAGAATTCTACTCTTCATTGGATGCATTCAAAGGTCCTCCTATTATAATGGGGGACAACTCTTAGGTCGAGGTCACTAGAAAAGGGAGAATTGAACTCACAAACGGAAGCTTTGAGAATGTGCTACACGTTCCCAAACTCTCCGTCAATCTTCTCTCTGTGTATTAGATGAAAATTTTGGCACCAGAAACAAAGTAATATTCACACCTCATTTTGTGGATATCTATGGAATGAAAACTAATTCCAAATTTGATATTGGTGAGGTAAATCATCAATCCAGACTCTACACATTTTCTGAAATTATTAAACCATAGTTTTCATTACTACTTACCCATGCTGATGAGTAGTAGGATATGGCACGAAAATTTTGGGCATTTAAATTTTAGATATATGAAACAACTTAGAAAGCAGGGAATGGTTATTGGTCTACCTAACATCCACTTCTCCAAAGGAATTTGTGAGGGATGTGTTCTTGGAAAACACCCTCAAGAGAACTTCGACAAAGGAAAGACTCAGAAGGATTCCTTTCCTTTGGATCTAATCCATAGTGACCTCATGGGCCCTTTTCCGCATCCATCAATCAATAAAGCAAGGTACATACTCATTTTTTTTTATGATTTCTCACGCTTCACATGGACTTTATTTCTTAGGAAAAAATATGAGATCTTTCAACACCTCAAAGATTTCAAAGCCCTTGTTGAGACACACTTAGGAGAGAAGATTAAAGTTCTCCAAACAGATAATGGGGGGGAATATGTCAACCATGAGATACATAATCTTTGTCTTGAGATCGGGATTCAGTTGCATCACACGGTTCTATATACTCTGCAGCAAAACAGAGTGACTGAGCAGAAAAATAGATCCATGAAAGAGATGGAATCGTACATGTTGCATGCAAAGACACTTCGACATATATTATGGGCTGAGAGTGTATCTTTGTTGGATACCCTGACGGTGTGAAGGGATACAAACTCATTTATCTCTCCTCGAACTGGCTCATCATTGAGCGTAGTGTCCAATTCGAGGAAAGTATCTCACATGTACCTCAACAACCGCATGCAGACACTTTTATTCTTCAACCTGTTAGAGATGACGAGCCTGCACATGTCGAATCTTCTTCAGATGGGAGATTTGATTCAGAGGATTCAGATGATTCAGATATAGAGTTAGTGCATATAGATGCACATGCAGAGCCAGAGCCAGAGTCGAGGCCCAAGTGAGCCAAGACTACTCTTCAGGATGCAAGAGATCTTGTTGGGGATCCAATTGATACCAGGAAGACTATATCTGATTTAGAGGAGCCTCATCTTTCACTCACTACCACTGAACAGATGCCACCCAGGAATATTTTCTTGGTTCAATATTCAAATCCAGATTCCTATGGCGAGGCTACCGGGAATCCCTATTGGGAATCAATCATGCAGGAGGAGTACAACTCTCTCCTCGAGAACCAAACTTGGGATTTGATTCCCCTTCTTGCATGAAGGAAACTTGTTAGGTGCAGATGGGTCTATAGGACCAAGAGCGTAGTGGATGGATAGGTTAGAAAATACAAATCTAGTCTAGTTTCCAAAGTCTTTCAGTAGGTGCATGACATTGACTATGATCAGACCTTCACTCCAGTAGCAAAGATGGATTCCATGTGTTTGGCACTTTCCAATGCGACAACCAAGGAATGGGAAGTCCATCAGATGGACGTGAAGAATACATTTCTTCATAGAGATATCTTTGAGGACTTCTACATGGAGTAGCCTCAAGGATTCATACATGATTCATCTTTAGTTTGTCGACTGACGAAGTCTCTTTATGGCCTCAAGCAGGCCCCGATGGATTGGTATTCCAATATGGACTCCTACATGATGTCACAGAACTTTGTACATTGTAATTCAAACCTGAATGTTTACATGGTCAAGACGACCAATTCACTTCTACTCCTAGTTTTGTATGTTGATGATTTGTTGATCACCGATTGCTCGACTTCAACGATTGTTGCAGTCAAGAGGATTTTGCATGACAGGTTATTGATGATGGACATGGGTCCGCTACATTTCTTCCTTGGACTCGAGATCAGTCAAGATGCATCAGGCATCAAACTGTCTCAGGCAAAGTATGCACGAGATCTCCTAGGGATATTTCACATGACAAACTGCAAGTCTACCCCGACTCCTTTCCTATCAGGAGTCAGACTTGAGGATGGCAGGAACACTACACTGGTGGACAACAGGCTATATAGACAACTAGTGGGAAGTTTGTCGTATCTCACACACTCCAGACCAAACCTCTTCTATGCAGTTGGAGCAGTCTCCATGTTCATGCAAGAGCTGCATGAGCTACATTGGAAGGATACAAAGTGTATCCTTCGATACATATAGGGAACCATCACCTTTGGGATATACTATGTAGTAGACTCTACATTAGACCTCATCGAGTTCACTGATTCTAACTGGGTTGGAGACAACATTAATCACGAGTCCACATATAGTTACTCACTCAGTCCAGGTTCTAGGCCCATCTGTTGGTCGAGAAAGAAGCAAGTTGCTATTGTTCTATCTTCAGTCGAGGCAGAATACAGAGGGGTAGTTAACATAACCATTCAAGCTATGTGGCTACAAAATTTTCTGACTGAGTTGGGAATTCAATTTCATCGGTCGATCGTCATATGGTGCGACAACCAGAGCACTCTGAAGCTATGAAGAGATCTAGCTCAGACGCAGCGGATGAAGCACATCGATATCCACATGCACTACATTCGATACTTTGTACATGAGAGGATCATCGACCTGCAGTTTTGTCCTTCAGCAGAACAGACTGCAGACATCTTCATCAAGACCTTCACTAAGAAAAAGTTCCATTCTTTGTGCAGTCGTCTTGGAGTGAAGAACACAGTTGCCTAGTAACTGTGAGTTCTTTTTTTACATACATTGTACTTTGAGGGGAGGGTTTCCCATGAGGTTTTCCCTCTTTCCTCATTTATTTCATTATATCTTTTGTATGTGGGTACCTAACATGGCCTCGTTGTCGGGACCCACTTTTTTTTTTCACCGTAGTGATGTTCCGAGGGGGTGTTGGAGATACTTCACACACAATTAGGATTTCTTTTTCCTAAGGTTTTCCCTATGTTTATTAGTCATTATTCAGTCTCCTATAGTTTAGGGAGAATGTTCCTTTTCCTACATTTTAGGAGAATATTCTCTTTAATTCACACTTCAGTTTGATCAATTGAGTGGAATCTTAATGCCACATTGGTTTCATCACCATGCAGCAGTGGGATCATCACCTCCTAATGCGCACTGTCCTTGGGATTATAACCAGACTAGTGCATTACTCATGATTCCTTGATCGCCTCCTCACTTCACTTTGTTTCAGTCAGTTAACTGAAGATTGAGAGACTAGTTAACTAATTTTAGGTGGCAGTTAACTCCCGTAATTGTCGGTGTTTGTCCAAATCACTCTAGACCACCACTATGGTGCATTGGCTTCTCCTCCAGCTTGCATTATTTGAGTTATATAGAGTATATCATGTGTAAATTATCATTCATTCTTTTGGTTAATGTAAATTCTTTTGATTCTCACTCTGTCGTTTCAATCTTTTCTCTTTTCTCTGCAAACTGTGTATGTATTCTTGCTAGCTAGATCTTATTTGTGTAGGTTCATTCACATTCACATGTATTTTGGCCATCTCTTTCATTGTCATGTTCTTTCTCTATGCTACCCCATTCTATCATGGAGTATATGGAACTGTGTATTGCAACTCTATACCTACTTCTAAACAAATATGTTCAACATCCTTATTCGCATGCTCTCCTCCATTTTCTTTATGAAGCTTCTTAATCCTTTCCCTATTTGATTCTCAACTAGATGCTTGAAATATTTAAGACACTCAAGGACCTTAGATTATTACTTTCATTGAGGAAAATCATCAATGAAATTAAGAGAATACTTAGCTTTATTAATCAATGGGAGTTGGAAAGGACTTGTAATTTCACTATGTACCAGCGCTAGAAGTGATGATGTCCTCCATGCTTTACCTATGTTGAACTATGTTGAACTTCTCCTCGAGATGTTTTCCTAGCATGCAGCCCTAGAAAACTCCATCTGTGTATTGAATGTGGGGTAATCCATCTACCATTACACATTTACTAAGATTATCTAAATATTTAAAATTCAGATGCCCAAACATCTCATGCCACAACCTGAACTCTTCATTAGTATGTTTTAGAAGAGACATGTAATAATATTTATGAGTAATGTGAGAGAACCTATACAACCTGGAATGGTGATTAACCTCACAAACAATCATTTTTGAACCGTCTGACAAGTCAGAAATAAAAACTAAGTTTGGATTGAACTCCACCTTCTTCCCTGGACCTAAATGAGTGATTTGATAGATGGAGAGGAGATTCATTGAAATCTTTGGAACATTAATTACATATTGAAAGCATCCATGGTCTAGATCAAATCTACCCCTACCACACACCTCAGCGGGAGAATCATCTCCCATGAATATCGGTGGTCCAAAACAAGGCTCCAAGTATGAGAAAAGTCCATCTGATGAGGCCATTAGATGGGTATCCCCTAGATAAAGCACCCAAGCATTAGGATAAGATGAAATAGAAAGTAATGCATCATCATTACCTCTTTCTAATGATGGATTTTTCAATGGATTATTCCTTTCATTATCCATAATAAAATCCTCGAGGTGATGTTTCTCAAGTGATTTTTCCATGAGATCTATGGTCTTTTTCATGCAAGAACTCTCAGGATGGAACCCCATGTTACAGTAGTAACCCTTGGTATTCTCCTTCTTTATATTTGATGCCTTGGAACTCGAAATTTCATCTGTGGAATTTGGTTTAACTTCCTTCTTATTCTCTTGGTCCTTCTTACCCTTGTTCTTCTGCTTATTCTTCTTTAAACTTCCTTGAGTTGTAAGAACATGTGGTTGTGAACTCTTGAGTGCCCCTATCTGGATTATATTTTCTGCTCATGGATAAGTGAATCCATGAAATCATCCAAGGATTTCATCTTCCATGTATACCCTATAGTTAACCTGCTAGTACGAAAAGAAGAAGTGTAGACATAATACTCTGGTCCTAGCTTGGTTAGAATTGAAAATATTGATTGTTCATCTTTCCCACTAATTGTTCATATTTCCCATTGATTTTCATATAGGGTCTCAAAATAACTTGGATTCAATGCATGTATATATTTATCCCATTGATACCCTCTTAGGTTGTCTTGCTTTCCTAGAAAATCCTTCAACTATGTCCAAACATCATTAGCAGTCTTGCAAGTATCGACATGGAAGAGAAGATTCAGATAGATGTTCAAGCACAATATCATGTAGGCTATCCATTCTGGTTGAATTATTTTGATTTCTCTGTGGATGAAGTAGACTCAATCTTAGTCCTAATGGTGACCCTATAGAAACCCTTGCTTCAAAGTAGAATCTCTATCTTGGGCTTCCACTCAAAGTAGTTGAAGGGTGTCAAGATCAGTGAAGAAGATAGTTGATCCATAGTTCTTTGTGGGTTGTCCAATATTATCTATAAACCTACAATAAAAGGGAATACTCCCTCACAACAGTAGATTTGATATCGTGTAGTATTAAACCACACTCCAAGATATAATTGTGAGCAGGAAATACTACACTAGTTAATTGCAAAAGAAAGAGAGGAGAGAGAAAATTAAAATCAATATTCACACATAAGAGATTCAGAAACCAACTTGAATCACATTGTATTAATCCTTGATCATGAGTACAATATATAGAACTCTCCACAAGAGGAGTAATGCACACTAGGTTGAGCTTCTAGTGCATGGACATGTACTAACAAAAACAAAATCCTTCTTAGTATCAATTAAATAGCCATAAATGTAATTAGCTAGTCATAAATGGAGTTATCCATGCACAAGTGAGAACTCGTGCATGTATAACTAGACTCCATGACTAATAATAGAACTAAATACTTAAGGATAAGTGTGCACTTATCTAGAAGAACAATATTCTCACTCAAGTGTGCTCTTGAGCCATGAACTAGGAATTATCTCCTAAAATCAAGGAATGAAGCGCTCTTTCTCCTAGAAAATAGGAATTTAACTAATGGTGGTTTATGTGCCCATGGTTTTGGAAACTTGTGGTATTTTCACATGATATTAAATATAGGTAGCCATAGGCTAAAAATAGACCTACTATAAATAGTAGTCCTCCTAACTAGTAGGAAAATGTGCATGTACTCCAACAAGCTCCTCTTTTCGGAATGCCAAGTTACTACAAGACTCTCAAAAGAGTCTTTCCAAAACAACATTCTCATCTGCTATATTAGACGACTGGTAAATGCATCGATCAAATATCTATGTTCCTTTCATATCTATAAGTGCTCGACCGATAACAACCCTTCCCTTCATCCCAAATTTACCATAGAGTGACACTTTTCCTCTTCCACTTCACAGGTTCAAGGTTCCATTGCGTCGTGGTTCCATATGATATAGGTTTAAGCGTGTCAAGAGATATTCAAATTATGAATTTTCTCTACAAATTTCTTTACAATGATTTGTCAAAATCTCACTTATATTTACAACTAGTCGAGGGTTCTGATAGATCCAAGTTCCCATAATAGGGTTCTTCCCTCATGGTTCCACCACAAATTTACTTGCAAAACTCAAGGAAAAACCACGACTTCCCAAAGTGAATAAAACACTCACTCGGTTCATGACATTCTCAGAGATTTGGTCATGAATTTATAGGACATCAGCCTAAGCATTCAGAAGAAAATAATCCAACATGTGAATCTTCCCCTTATACAGGAAATTACACAATCATGCATACCAATTCATTCTTCTCAAAAACTTATAAAAATTCATGAAATTAATATCATGTACATTTATTCAAAATTTTAAATATATAGAGCACAAATTTGAAACTTATGTGTTCATAAAACTTCCAGCCAATCCAATTGACTAAGGGTGATCCCTTTTCCGCCCAACTGTAGGATATGTTGCACTATGCTCTCTACAACAGGCCACCCATGTGTCATACCATGATACCACTAGAAAAAATTATTTTCCTTAGGAAATTTTAGTTGGGTGTGAAGGCCACTCTCCTTCACAGGTAGTCAATGATAAGAATCCTTATCACCCACCAATGTAGGTCCACTGTGAGCTTCCCAAATTCCTTCATAATTGGATTTCCTCTGTACAAGGGAGTCCCTTCACTGCTACACAGTCCCTCAATTCCCTCCCCTTACCAACGTTGATTTCTGTCCAGCAAGCATCAACTCACAACCATATGTCCTCAAGTCAGGTTTAGGATTTCTTTTCTCTAATTTCATAACAAGGTCTCAAATGCACTTGTTTTTCTCTAATTTCTTAGGTAGATGCAACACTATGTGTATGATACCACTATGTATCAGTTCTTTCTTAGGAAAAAACTCAACTTATCTCTGTGCATTTCTTTGTATACCTCTTCCCCCTTGTTCTTTTCCCTCTCCTCTTCTTTCATAAGGTTCATGATTCCTATTTCTTGTGTCAAAGGAGTTTGTGGTCAATCATGGAGGACAAGGCAATACTGGATATGCCCATCTCTCCATGCCTCATTCATTGTGGGTGGTTGGTTTCCCAAATACCATCTCCTTGCATTAACTATTTTTTGAAAAAGAAGGAAGGGGGAAGTATATTCAAAATATGACCGTTGGTAAAATGGCATTAAGGCTTTTAGGTAAGGTAACTCCCTTCACTAGTTCCCACTCGTGGAATCATGGTTAGTGTTTGTGCTCCACCCTTCAATCAATTGTTCAACATATTTCATTAATGTCTGTGTGTGTGTGTGTTTCAAAAGGCTCCATTTTAGTATTGTAAGGGGAAAATATTCTTGCCACACTCATGGTGACATTAAATCATGATTATAATTACAAACTGGGGAAAATGGGGTGTTACATTCGCCTCCCCCTTAAAAAGTAACATCGACATTGATGTTTTAACATCGTATAAACAACTTTATACAGTAAACAAAAATGGATGTGTCTCTTTCATGGAATCCTCTAGTTCCCATGTAGCCTCATCTGTCCCAAAGTGCTTCCACTACACTTTGACCTACATGATGGCTCAGTTCCAGAGCAATGTCTCTTTCCTGTCTAGGATGCACTGAGGCTTTGGCTATAATTCTTCTTATAGTTCCACTTGAATCATATCCCAATCAATGATATGATTAGAATCATGAATATGATTTTTAAGCAATGATACATGGAAAACATTGTGTATTTTGATAGTATGAGGTAAGGCAAGCATGTAAGCCACTGGTCCCACTCTCTCAAGGAATTTGAATGGTCCACAGTAGCAAGGTGCTAACTTAGCATAGGCTCCCATTCTTATATAACTTATTTTAGGCTTAACTCTGACATAAACATGGTCTCCCACTTTGAACTCCTTATGAGTTTATTTTTTGTCAGCATAGTTATTTTTCTTGTCCTGAGCCACCTTCAAATTCTTTTTTATCTTGGCTACCTCATATTCCATTTTCTTCAACATGTATGGTCCAAGTGTAATCTTGTCCACTGCATTATCTCATTTGATTGGGATATTGCATTTCCTACAATATAAGGCCTCAAATGGACTCATTTTCAATGACTCATGATAGCCATTGTTATAAGTGAACTCTACCAGGGGTGGGTAGTCTTCCCACTTCTTGGGTTGGTGCATAACACAAATTCTAATCATGTCTTCCAACACTATATTTACCCTCTCAATTTTCCCATCTGTCTGGGGATGATAAGGAGTGATGAAATATAATTGCATCCCAAATCCTGCAAATAAAATTTTCCATAACTTCAATGTAAACTTAGCATCTCTATCTGAAATGATTGTCCTGGGCATGCCATCCAATATGAATATTTCCTCCATGAAAATATTTGCAATTTTTATTTCTTTATAAATGTATTTAATTGGAATAAAGTCAGACACCTTTCTCAACTTATCTACCACCACCATGATTGCATCATGTTGCTTGGTTGTCCATGGTAGTCTAGTAATGAAGTCCATAGAGATGACTTCCCACTTCCATTATAGAATTTGTAAGGGATGCAATAGCCATGATATATTCCTATGCTCTACCTTCACCTACTAGCATTCTAGGCATTTGGAAATGTTCTTTGCATTCTCCTTCTTCATTCTAGGACAATAATACAACTCTCTTACAATTGTTATCATTTTTTGATATCCTAGGTGATCTACCTAAGGTATCTTGTGGAACTCATTCATTATGAGCTCCCTTAATTAAGCTAAATTGGGTATGTGTAGCATGTTATTGTACATTAGCAACCCATCTTCGGTGATTTGATATCCTTCACACTTTGGCCCTCTTGGATATTTCTCTAATATTTGTTTTATTGGCTTGAAATTTTCATCATTTTATACTGCATATATGATCATGTGGTTTAGATCAGACTATAACACCCATCTAGGATGTTAGACAATTAATCAATCATTAAATACATATGCATTAACAACTTTGATTTAACATAATTTCAATGATTTTCATTTCCACAACTCTTTTACATTTGCTCAATGATGACTATAAATAACATGATGAAATAAGTAATATGTTAAGTCTAAGATTTAAAATTTAAAACAAAAGTAAAACAAAATACCAATGAAAATACCTCCTCCATGGTCTGTTGAAGCTCACCAATTGCAATGATTATTTGCTAGTAGTAGGAAGATGCTTCCAACCATTCTTTTCCCGCTTGCCCAGAGTGAAACAACAGAATCCTCCTAGCCAACTAGGAGCCTAGCCGGCTTCCTAGCTCCAAGAAACCTTTCGGTTTCTTGGCCCTCTATGCCCGTGACTCCAAGAACAGCAAAGCACAAATGCTCAAAGAAAACCATCATAAGAAATACATCTTCCAAAGATTTTATAACCTCTCATCATGCTAAAAAACCTCCCTTTTTCCTCACCACTTCTCCTCCCTATTTATCAAGTTTCCATACACCCTTCCCCAAGTCTCCTCAACCACCCTCATTATTATCCATCAACCTCCCTTATCTAGATTTTTGGGAAAAGATTAAAAGAAAACTAAAATATAAATGACTTGCAGTAAACAACAATAAATAAATAAATAAGTATATCTTCTCATGCTAGCTAATAAATGTAATTTGACAATTTTCCCCAAAACGTACATAACACCCCACCATGCTCATTTAATTCATCACACCCACCATCTATCAAAGTCAAGAAGGTATTTAATGCTTCTAGATATTTTGTATGCAATATAATTTAATGTTCAATAAACATTCAATTAAATAGTTAATAATTTATGTTAATAATTAATACATTAATTAATTGTACTAGTGTACATGTGTAGGGTATGTGTGCGTAGCTAGTGGACACATATCTCATGCATGTACTAATGATAAACAACTATTGCCTCTAGTGCATAGTTCCTATATGATCACATCAAGACATGTAGGACGAGAGATCAAGTAATACATCATTTAATAATCTTAACGAACAAAATTATACCAATTCATCAATAACTCATTATCACACTTAAAATATCAATAGGAAATCAAAATAGGGTTTTAAACATGGTAGGAACCAAGTGAGTAAACAATAGTGGCATCTTTAATACCCAATCAATATTCTCAACTAACATCAAAGCATCCTTCCTTCCTAACCTACTTCCATCTTCCATCCTATCCTTTCCTCTGTTGGACTAAGTTGGAGCGTCAACTATATTGACCTAACTCTAGATAGAACCCGTAAGCGGAAGTGTCATGCATCTCGACCAAGCTTCCCCAACAGGAAACTAGCAATCGTCATCACACGTCTAGGGGAGCGTGACTTCACACATCCCTCCCACGACTCTAGGTTTTGAAGGATAAACGGTGGTAAATACCTTCACCCCTCCTCATAGAACTCGGGTCAACACCCTACATCAAGCCATTCCATGCAACTATTGTTCTTAGAGCCACGTCATAAAACAACCACTCTAGGAAATTTGTGTGTCCTGTCAAAACCACACCTACCACAGATCATAGCAATATTTTGAAACATAAGTTAATTAATAAGTACAACTTGTATCATATGTTATCTTTTTATGTCTATGACATCCAAGTTACCTCAACGCTATAGTCATTTGGCTATCATATAGCTCATCAACCTGTAGGTTAGTTCACCAATACTCATATCCATGCAAATACATCACATATTTCATATGATCATCCTTTTTTGTATTGACATTCAATCAAGAAATGTATGCTTATTTAAAACATGTCTCACGTCTATTATACATTCACAACATAAATTTGAACTAGTATCCATTGTACTAAAGCCCCACATTTAAATTTGCATGTTTAACCAAATCACATAATGATGATCATCATGAACATATATCAGTAAAAATATTATTATGCAACACATAAATAGATCTAGATGTACACCTCTCACATGTCTATATCAATCTCACTGGTTGCAAACAATTACTAAGTAATGACTTACTATAATGAGAAAAATCAAAGTTCTAACTACCTAAGGCTAAAATATGCGGTGTCACACAAACTCACATACACTAGTTGTTGCTAGGTGTATTGTTTGCATGCTCTGGTTGAGCACATATACCACTCGATATTCTTTGCCTTTAATGTGCTTGATTTGAAAATCAAACTCAATAATGATATCCATCCACATGGCTTGTCTGGCAATTGAACATGGTTGATCGAATAAGTACTTCATCCTGTTATGGTCTAACATTAATACAAAACTTCTTCCAAGCAAATAGTGCCTCCACACCTTCAAGGCACGCACAATGTCTGCGAACTCCAAGTCATAAGTAGCATAACGCTTCTCATGCTCATTTAGTTTAATGGATTCATAGTCGATCACATGTCATTCTTGCACAAGGAATATATTGATCCTTTACTTACAAGCATCAATACATACCCAGAAATATTTATCTAGGTCTGGAATCTTCAAGATAGGTGCATTTATTAAAACATGTTTCAACTGCTAGAAACTTTCTTCACATTCTGCTGACCATGTGAATTTTACTCTTTTTCTTTGTAGAGAAGTTATTGGATGGCCAATTCTTAAAAACCATTGAATAAACCTCCTAAAATATCTATCCAATCCCATAAATTATCTCACTTTGGATACATTATGAAGATTAGGTCGATCCATAATTGCTTTGATCTTCTAGGGATCTACTGCCACTCCTTCCTCTAAGATTACATGACCCAAGTAATGGATCTATCTCAAAAGGAAATCACATTTGTTGTACTTAGCATACAACTGGTGTTCTCTCAACACCTGCAGTACCAACGCGAGATGTTCCTCATGACCCTCCTTGGTATTTGAGTATATCAGGATCTCATCAATAAAAAACAGCACAAACATGTCCAAGCATTTACTAAGGATGTTGTTCATTAGGCACATAAACGTGGATGGTGCATTGGTAAGCCCAAAAGGAACCACCACAAACTTAAAGTGTTCATACCATATTCTAAAGGCATTTGTATGGATGTCCTCATCCTTGATTCTGACATGATGGTACCCATACCTCAAATCTATCTTAGAGAATAATCTGACCCCTCTTAGCCGATCGAACAAATCATCAATCGTGGGCAATGTGTATGTATTCTTGATGATCATTTTATTTAATTGTCTATAATCAATGCATAACCTAATGGTACCATCCTTCTTCTTTACAAACAACATTAGTTCTCCCCACAGGGATACATGGGGTATATTATACCCCTTATCTAACATCTCCTTCAACTGTATTTTTAGCTCCACCAATTCAAGTCTGCTCATTATGTAAGGTACCTTAGGCACAGGTACTATTCCGAGCATAAGCTCTATGGAAAAATCAATATCCATATTGTGAGGAAATCTTGGTATTTCCTCTGGAAATATGTCTCTGTACTCATAGAGCATTGGGTGATCTTCAATTTTTAGTTGATTTCTTTCTGCTGAATTTAGTATGTGGATGGCATATATTGGGCATCCTTTCCTGCAATGCTTCTTCAGTTGTACTGTCGAAATCTGCCTTACTGACATAGGTTTTAGTATGCCCTACAAGGCTCTCTTATTTCCTTCACCATAGTCACATTCCAAGGTCTCATTATATCAGTCCAAAATTTCCTTGTGCATTGTCAACTAGTCCATGCCTATCAACATCTCATATGACCCCAAGGGTAGTAGATTCAGTGTTGCTTGTGTGTGCATCCCACTCATCTCAAACTAGCATTCTTCTAGAACTTCAATCACTTCCCTCTTAGTTCTTGTAGCTATCTGAAGCAACCATGACTTTGCATGCTTTATTTTCTATAAAACACATGCCTCAACAACTTGTGGTGCAATATAACTAAGGTTAGAACTAGGGTCAATCAATATTGAAATAGGGTGATTGGCAAGTATATCTTCCATCTCCACCACAAAGGCTTGGTGATTTGATTGTTGATTCTTGATAGCTGCATAAATCTGGGGCAAAGTCATAGATACATCATCAATAGCGGTATCCTTCTGATTTCATGGCTACTCAATTCATATTTCATGAGGTGAGGACTTAGTTTACAAAATTTTCAATGTTGGCCCCTTTCATTAGTCACTAGGCGGATTCCATATGAAAATGATATTTAATATATTATAAAGTTATTTATGTTACTTTAATAGAAAATTTAATGGTTTTATTATGTAGGGATCATAATAATCTTTCCAACGAGCTAATGTTTTCCTAATTTTGAATTCATACGACTAGTCTACAAAGGGTGCAAGTTAGATGCCTCTTAAATGAACAAATTTCATAGTTTTGACTTCCTTATTAGTTTATGTTATAAAATATTACTCAAAAGGAAAATCATACCCATAGGTGATGTAGTGAAGTGTGATACATTTCCAACAATATATCACATGTCAAGTTTCAACCCCAAGTTGTTGAAAATGAGCCTTTGCAATTTCAAGACTACTTTCATAAACCAATTTAGTAATTGTGGTTTAGGGTTTAAAAATTTCTATTGATGGGATTAGAATAATAAAATCAGAAACTCCATGTTGTATTGTCATCATATACATTTCCAATGGTTCCTTATTTTCCTCTTTTCGACATCAGATGACCCAATTAGAGCTATCACAAATCTCTGAACTAGTTGAGGTGGGTTGGTCTAGCCAAATTGCATGGGAGGGTTTCTTGTCAGTCAAAACAAAATTTAATATATTCATATTAGATTTTTGTGTCCAATTCATCGAATTACATGTCGATACCTTTCTAATGATACTTCATTTTCCCCAATTGGATATTGTATGGAAATGTGAAAACTTTCGTAAGTTTGAGTACTTTGTGGGCCCCACTAGAAAATCAGGGCTTAGAGAATAGATCTTCCTGGCCAAAATTGAGGGCCTATGTGGTATGAGATCAATCTACTAATTATGTGTTCTCTATGGTATTTTTGAGACATTTTCAATGGTGTGCCCCATGCCTCATTCCAACTCTATCTCATTTGGCCTCATTCTCGGTCTCCTTTAGTGAAAGTCATAGTCAAAGTCAACCCAGTTGACTTTGCATGCATTTCAAGAAAAATGAAAAAAATACAAAAAATAAAGGGAAAAGGGAAGAGTGCATGGGCATGCCACACGGCCTCCCATGCAAAATTGGAAATTGGGAAAAAAAATTGGAAAATGCAAAATCGTTTCCCCTCCCCTCATTTCTCCATTTTCCAATTCACAAGTTGAAGGATGAAACTCTGGTTCAATCTCTAGTTCATGCTACATGGAAGGGATTCACCACAAACCATACAAAACCCATTGGAAATAGAGATAAGGTACCCCATAGTTCCTAATTTTTTTCCATTTCCTAATTATAGAGTATAAAAGATTGGTTACTATTATTTTCATGATGGATTAGTGTTGGTTTAAATTGTTATGGATGAGGTTATTTGTTCCCTTCAATGTTGGTTAATATTGTTAATGTCTGAGTTTGGGTGCAATGGTATTATGTTTCAAATTTTAATTACTATTTATGGTTTTTTTTTTAGTGGTTTTTCTAGGAAAAACTGCAAGAGGGGGCAGATTTGAACCCCTCTTGGGCACCAAGCCCAAACCCCGATCCCTATTCACAAATTCTAGGTTTCTCTCTATTTATTGGCATGTAAATGAAAATTTGATGGGGAGGGGGTTTAAATCCCTAACCTCCCTCATTCCTCCTTTTCCATTCTCAAAAACTACAAAGAAAATAAGCAAAAAAGGGGGAGGGTTCAAACCTATGACCTCCCCCTCCTTACTAAAGTTCAAAACCCACATTTAAAAAAAAATTTATCAAGGATACAACCCCATCATCTGCACCACATGCACAAATAAAAACCTTTCTACCCCTAGTAGCACATACCTTCCTTACTCTACAAATAGTTTCCACTACCCCCCACTCAATCGTCACCATTGCTTGGCCAGTAGTGGTGGGTTCAAAAATATTCGCTTGAACCACTCCTCTACCACATTGGCCTCTATTTCGTCAAGCTTTCTAAAATGAAATGGACAAGGGGATGTACCACCACCTAGGAGGATCCATCATTTCCCCTCCATTCCACCACTAGTGTGTTAAATAAACAAGTGTGTGTGTGTGTGTGTG
>ML829613.1:19043-38442 GCA_009831015.1 Picea engelmannii
CATGAGTCATTGACTAAACTAATAACATATATTTTTCATCCAAAAGCATATTTTTTCCTGGAAATAGTCCAAATGACCACAATGGAGTGTAGAGTCTAACTACAGCAGAGTCACTCAAAATGCCATCCCATATTTTCAATCAAGATTTCAAGAGTGACAGTGACCACAATTTTTGCCTAGAATCAAGTGTCGGTTGGGGCCTAATTGGAGGCCTTCGAGGCCAAATTTCACCAAAATGAAAGAGACCCATTTTAGAACCAAACTTGTAGAAATTGTGAAAGATGCTATTTCTAGAATTAATTTCATAATTTCAGATTTAATTTTAAAATTTCCTCATATCATCCCTCAAACCATCAATTTACCCTGACCTTTCCAATCCCATATCTTGGTCATCTTGAACCTAATTGCACCAAACAAAATGCATAGTGATACCGGTGAGAAGCACTTCTCAAGAAATAGTACTGGAATTGGATAGAATTGGAACCATCACAAGTTATAGAGCTAAAATAGACTACGCCAATGATATCTTGTCATACATTGAAAATCATCAATACTCCACAAACCCTCAAGATCAAAGAATATATCAAAAAGAAAAATGTAACACCGTTGATTTATTATGGTAGTACCCATAACTTCATCAATTAGAAATTATCAAATTCTCTCAATTTCTTTCTATTTATCGCACCAGAGTTTCAAGTAATGATTGCAAATGGAGGTATCATAAATTGTTTAGGGAAGTGCCATAGTATTACGCTCAATATGGGGGAGTATTTATTGGATAGCCCCATGATTGCAATCCAAATGGGTGGTGTTGATGTTGTATTAGAGGTCCAATGGTTGCAATCACTGGGAACAATGGCTCCTAATTTTCAAGATCTTTTCATGAGATTTTCCTCAAAAGGAAAGGAAAATGAGCTTGGAGGTATCCAAATGAAACCCTCTAAAGTGATAAGCTCTAATAGCATGACAAAATTACTCAAAAATAGACATCATGGTGTAATTGCACATTTGTGCTCACTAAATGTTCTAATATATATATCCTCTGCGCCAGTGGATCTCTAAAAAGTTATCAAAAATCATTCCAAGGTAGTTGGATATATGTCTAAGGGTGTTCCACCTACTCAAGATCATGACCATGTTATTCATTTGCAACCAGGAAGTGTACATCCAGTCATCCATGTTTCTTTGTTAAAGAAGATAATCGGTGACAAGATATCATTCCAAACTCTTTTTCCAAAGATTAATGGAGAAGGTAAAATCATACTAGAACTAGAAACAATCCTTGAAACAAGGATTAATCAACTGCAAAACCAAGCAATTATTGATTACCTCGTCAAATGGAAAAACCTACCAATGGAAGAAATGACATGGGAATATGAGATGTTCATGCAGAAACACCTGCGATTAATCAAGTGTTGGGGACAAGACTTGTTTTAAGGGGAGGGGCATGTTAATCCCTAGACAAAGTCCCCTTTTAAGCATAAAACCCCTTATTAATCCCTAGATATTGAATTAATACATTTCTAGGGTTATATTAGTAGGTTGAATAGAATGTTTCATCGTACCCTTTCATTATAATTGTACCCTTTGTCTCGTATATATATATATATATATATATATATATATATATATATATATAACAAAGAGACCTGGTCTTAGGATCCTCTCATATTTTCTTGTGCATTGAATGTATTATAAAAGGAGGTTTCCCCCTCGAAGTGGACTATTATTTATTGAATTTTATCATTATCAAGGTGTTGGTTCATAACATATATATTTCAAAATTTTCAATTTTTTGACTAAGAGACATGATTATGAAAGAAATATGTGATCTCACCATGAGGATGGCTTGGTATTTTCAATTTTTTCATTGTTGATTTATAGAATTTTAAGATTCAAAGCCAAGGAATCTTCATTATGGACCCCATGTAAAATTTATCTTCCTTGTATCGAGTGAGTGATCTTTTCTCGAATTGGTCTCATTTGAATATCTCATGATTCCAAACATCGAATAGTTTAACTTGGATTGGAATACTACTATGCTTGGGTAAGATAAACTAAACTCCTTTGGGGGTGTGTTGAGACTCTTCCTTTGTGGAAATATCCTTCTTCCATCTAGGCAACATTAAGAGCCTGAAAGTGCTAGTGACGAGAAGGGATCATACCCTCCTTTGAACTGCATGAGACACTCATTGTTTTAACCAAGTGGTGTATGCCAAATCATCCTTTTTATACGAGTTGAATCATATTGTGAGATAAAAGGTGTGAGTTTGATCAAGAGGATCTTTATAATTGAATGGTAGCCTTTTCTTTTTTATTAATTTTATTTTTTTTAAAACCATACATGGTTATGTTGGAATACTGAGAGAGGGGGGTGAATCACGATGAGTACTTTATACCACTTTTAACCACAATATATATTATTTATCATCAATGTATCATATATGATTGCATTCAATGTATATATCATAAGCATGTAATCATAAGCAACATCACATCAAGAACACAATACACCAGTATTTACATGGAAACCCAAATGGGAGAAAACCACAGAATTATTTAATATATATATCAAGAATTTATTCATAGAAAGCACCAAATTCCCAATTCTCCAGCTGCAACTGGAAGGAGGCTACAACCCCCTATTTACAAGATCCAACCTAAAGGAAGCTACAACTCCCTGGATTCTCTGGCTCCAACTAGAAGGAGGTTACAACCCCCTGGGTTCTCCGGCTCCAACCGGAAGGTGGATACAACAACCTAGTTCGCAGGCTCCAACCTAAAGGAGGATCCAACTCCCTGATTCTCCAGCTTCAACCGGAAGGACGCAACAACCCCCTTTCCTTTCCCCATCCCGCCACCCTGAAATATAAGTGTAGACCAAGTGTTACTACGACAATCACTGCCACTGTCACTGTCACATCAACCCGTCCAACCAATCATTGTAACAACAACATGTCCAACCAATCATTGTCTCATCCACCAAACCAGATCCACTCTCATCCACATGCAAATCATGCCAACATCACCAAGAGCATATCTCAAACCATATGCTCAATGTCACCAACACATGTCTCCACCAAACATGTACCAAGATCACCACATACCATCACAAGATATGTGTCTCAACCATGTACCAACCTGTACCATGCATCAACATGTACCATCAACCATGTACCATAATTAGTGCAACAACCATGCACCAAACATGTACCTCAACCTGTACCATCAACCACGTACCGTAACAAGTGCATTAATTATACCAAGTATCAATCGTGTACCATATCATGTGCCTGTTATCCCCAAGCCTAGGGATAACTAAGGAGATTATGGCTCGAGGCCCACAGGTCCTAGACATGGAGTATCAAGAGTCAGATCGACTTGATTATGGCCCTGGAGGGCCCATCCTTTTCTTCTTCAACACCTTCACTTTGTCAGCAGCAACAACATCCATCACATCAGCTTGGTCCTGTAGCAGGAATGGATCTTGCTCTATGAGGTAATGAGTCTAGGTATCATGGTATGTGTCGCTCTAATTATTGAAACATTTGAATATGTGCATTTAATTATTTTTTCTTCTAACATGTGCTTGGACCTTATGCCTTTCCACTTGAACACACCTGGGGGGAATGACAGGTTTCCCTAGTAAGCTAGTTCCCATAGGCTTTGATTTTCCACTAGGGGGATTCATGAAAGGTCATCGTTCGTTCCCACCATACTTTCCACTTTTCATCTTTTTCCCACTCATCCATCCCATACACTCGTCTGGGCATTGGGTTGGCCAAACTATCCAAGGGTTGTACCTTACCTTGTGGGAAGAAGGGGCTAAAGGCCCAGAGGGTAAAAGTAGCCGGCAAAAGATAAAATCCAAAAGAATGAAACCTTGAGATGCTTCGCCCAGGGATCCCCAAGAAAGCAATAAAAATATTCTTAGCAAGAAATAGAGGGACCCATAAAAATAATAAATCAAGACCTAGTTGAAGGATAGGGGGTCTCATCACGAGCCAACCTATTAGGTCTATGGACATGTAGTGGTATGACACTACCATTCATTTGGTCACCACACCAGGGTAGTGGCTCTTGGTGGCAGAGCCAAGAGAAAGGGGGTCTCATCATGAGCTAGCCTTCTCATTTCTGTGAAATGCTTGTGGGTAACATTGTCACCACTGGTCACCACGCCAGGGCACTGTCCCCCAACTAATCTCTTGAAAGAAAAATCAATAAGAACACAAGATAAAATGAATGAATGAGCTTGGAAACATTTTCATCCATGACAAGGTGCAACTCACCCTCTTCAAGGGCACCCACAAGTAAGCCATACATTTCCCTGTTATCACTCCACCCATTGCCTAGACATACCTTACCACCTCATCCACTCACATGGCCTGGATTTGTCTTCACCCGGGAACATCCCACATCTAATGAGCACTAGCCCAATAAGACGTCCTAGCATCCCCTCCAAACTTAGCTTGTAGAATAGCATAACGTCTTTGAGCACTTGTCCGGGTAAAAGGGGTTTCATGCACATGTTTAAATAACTTGATGATTAGATGTGATTGACATTGATATGATCCTTGTGACTTATGAGCCCATGGAGGGAAAACTTGTTGATGTTTCAAGGCCACACCCGATGGATAGGTACACATGGGGAGATGATTAGTTCTGACCTCCATAGGGATAAAATCCCACCTAATGGATGATGAGACCCCAACCAGGGGCAGAGACAGATCAGGGGTTTGCACCGGAGAGAGAGGAGGACATTCCACCAGGGACAGCCTGACAGGCATAGACCCAGGGGGGTATTATCCTTTTCACCAGGATGTAGGCCTTAGAAGGCCCATGACTTCACCCAGGTCACCCATGACATCACCCAACATTTTGGATACTTTGGAGGTAGTTGTGTGCCAAGTGGCACGTGTGGCAGGATCTTGAGGCCCAAGGAGGCCTAACGTTTTTCTCCAGGAGGCCAACGTTGCCCTAAAAGGGCCTAGTGTCATCCTAAAATGGCATGACGTCATCTTTGCAGCTTGATTTAGGGTTTATTTATGACATTTAATGTAAAAACTGGATATTATGTGTAATTGGCCATGTCGACCTTTTTGACTTAATTCTGGTCATTGTAATTGTATAAATAAGGGGAAAATCACTCTTATTTTTCATGATCTTTGACTCACACTTGTGAGGACTGAAATTTGCACCCAATCTAGGGATTCTTGGCTGAAATTTTAGGCACACTTGTTGAGGAAGGCTAAATTTGGAGTATTTTGGCAAGTTTCTTGGTGGATGTGTTTAACTGGGGGTTTTCTTGATGATTCTCAATGTATGTAAGTGATATTTCTGCAATTCTTCTTAATTGAATGGTTATAATCTTATTTATCTTGCATTTACATTAAATATTATGAAATTGATTTATTAAACCCTAGGAAGACTAGCACATGTTATTGTCCTAGCTCTAAAAGCCTTCACCCACTAGATCTTGTCAAAAGGCCAATCTTCTTGAAGCATTTGTTAGGGCCTTGCCATTGCAACACCCTAGTTTTACTTGCTTCATATTAGCCGATTTTGCTTCATCATTGAGTTAAAGAGGGAGGAAATTCTACTAAGGCCTAGGGTTACCTACACCTTAGTAGCTAGTTTCCCCTAGGGTTTGATAGTTGGAGCCTTGGTTACCAACACTCCATCTATTTATCCCTCTTGTCTTTGACTCTCTTACTATCTTTTTCTTCAACATATGTTGCCATATCATTGACTCCATTTGCTCTAAAGCACTAGTCTAGGTCCTCTTTTGAGTGATTGATCAAAACAACCATCAAAACCTGTACTTTGAACTTCCTACTAACCATTTCTAACACCATAATAGCCTAACTTGCTAACATCATTGTTGTTGTTACTAAAGTAAGCTACATCCATTAATTGCAGCATTAAAAGCTTCCAAAAAGAATTGAAAAGGTTTATTAATACATTGTCTTGTTTGCTTCTAATAAATGTTAGTATTATGATTTCAATGGTTGATGACTCTTAGTCATTTTGAAGTTATTTCAAGGCATTTAATGTGAAGTATTGCCTCATCAATATTGTTGTTATAATTTTCTGTTTACTTTATCTTTATCAACTGAATGCTTTATCTGAGAAAGTCTATGGTTTTATGAAGTGCTAACCAGCAAGATCTACTTGCAATATATATAGTTTCTTGTTGCTTTGTTCTGGGCATGTACACCTTGATATATTATCATTTCATTAGTTATAAAACCAGACTTTCTAATCAGTGGTGACTTGTGAGAGGGGATATTTTATTAGCCATCTTGACCTTGCCTTCTCAAACCCCCAGATCACCGGGGATGTCTCCCCTGGGCCCGCAACCCTAAATAGAAAGAGGAATCTTATTAAGGTGACAGTGATAGGATAACCTCAAGTTACACCAATTTGCTTTCATTTTACCTACCCTTTTATCAAAGTACAAATTGTGCGATAACAATGCCAACCATGCACATCAACCATGTACATCAAAAACCTATCACAGTCTGTACCAACAACCTATCACAATATGTACCAACAACCTACCACATTAATTTCATCAACCAATCAGATCTAATCACATAGATCTCATACCAACTTTTACAAGTGTATAGCTCAAACCATGTACAACTATGTCTCTCTAATCATGTGCCATACATATACAAACATCCATAAACCATGTATAGTTAACCCTCACATAAACCAAGCATAAAACCCTCATTGTTATGCAGCCTCAATCTGTACCAATAATTTCAACAACACACCTCAACCAAAAATCCTCAAACATGTACCAAGGGATACAAGATATGACTCAACAATATACCCAATAAAGTGTGCTAACAACAAATGACAATAGTGCCAGCAATGTACCTCTGTAGATATACCTCATACAACATATACCATATAGCCAATAGTCCCTCAAGGGAAAATACTCAATGTCCCATGTCCATATCCCAAGCAATCACAAAAAGACCAACTTCAAAAATAAGCATATAACATGCCCTTTGGTCCTGTAGAGAACTATGTTGTACCTGAACACTATCACACTTTCTTATAGCCTCTCCTCAACCTCTGCAATCTGAACCACCTCTCATCCTTTAGATCTGACACTGCCTCACATGACCAAAGGGGTTATCTAGCGGAGCCTCGTGTGACAGGCTATAGGCGCCATCTAGCGATGCCTTGCGCGACATTTGTTGTTTGACTCATAGGGATGACCCTAATAAGGGTTTTTCATGACTTTCTCGATCTCTACTACAATTGTGAAACTTTATCGTCAACCTTCCTTCACTTCCTCAGACTTGTGCAACTTCAGATATATCAACGAGTACTTGCAATAAACTTTCTCAAGATATATATTCAATGTTCTCAATAAGTGCTAATGGGAGTCTCTTGTTCTCTTATTTATACTCTCCAAGTTCCTTCCTTTAGGGGTCATCTTCTAACTATTTTACCCAACTTCCCTCTTTTAGGGCTAACCCACTTTTTTGTTGCAACTACTTTACCCATAATTAGTAAACTCACCACTTCTTATTGCAACTAACTTATTTTTAATTATTTTCTTATCTCAACAACTTTACCCATAATTAACTCCTAGTTGTAACCACTTTTACTAGTAAACTTCTTGACGACTTTCTAGGAGCTTCTAGAATAATTGACTTCTTTGTTTACCTTCTAGGGGATTCTAGAATATTCATGAGGGTCCTCCAACTTCACTAAGCCATATCTCCTCAATCGTGAGGAACCATGTGGCGTACCACATATCACCGGAAATGGCACAACGTGTACTAACCATCTATGATAGGCTTACCTACAATTACATTTTCCTTCATGTCGTTATTCCTTAATCAACTTTGGGTCCCATATCCACACCTTCAGGGCTACATGTAGACTACATCAAATGTACCCAACTAACTCACCATTAATCTTGATCATACAAATGCCAATCAACTATCCAACATCTCTGGACCTCTCCAAGGGTTGACATCAATGACAACCAACTACCCAAACCAACTGTCCAACGGGTTAAAGTTTCAAATCTTTCACCAATCCACCTATCATCTTTGTAAACTTTAATTTCCTTTCAATTAATTACATGTTTTTCATGGTTGTAGCAGCATACTGAAAAGATGGAATTGAACTTTCTTTTTGCACTCAACCCTTATTTAACTTACCTAGACCACTTTTCAGACAATTTTGGGATTTGTTTCACACATTTTAAGGCATAAAAACCTTGTTTTTCACTTAGCACTGTGAGCCTTTCATAATGTACATCCATCTCAAAGTTGTCTTCTTCTAGATTTTCCAGTGTGGAGTTCATTTTGATCGATATTTAAAATCCTTACTTGGATTCATCTTCAAGACAATTAGTTGTTGACAAGGGTAGAAGGATTGTGTAATAAATACAAAAAGATGCAGAGATAGATCTAGCCATGCAGGTTAGCTTAAAAAGTTTAGGGCTACTCGAGAGATGCAATGTCATAAACCCTAAGAGCGTAATGCCAAAAAACCTTAAAAACTACAAAGAACGAGAAACTAAAGGTTATAGTGTAATATAGAAACAATATTGTGTATCGTATTAAATTATAGACCAAGCCTATGATGAATATATTAAGTTCTATAGTTGTAAGAGTGATGACCTAATATTCTTAATTAATTAGTATAATCTATAGGAGAACTAAATAAATATAACACACACACACACACACATATATATAAGTAAAGTTTATAACTAAATATAATAATAACCATATATGTGTCATTAATATATGCTATATGTATACTAGATATGCACAATAGCTAAATGTTATAGCAAGATTTGCCTTACCCCATGCAACTTGCTCAGAAGGCCTTTTCCATTCCCCTATACAGACTCGAAGTCCCCTTTTGCACTTCCTAGAGCCAAAAAATCATATTTATCCACAGATACGCGCCCTACAAGTTAGACAACACGCATATACGCAGGTTGCAACACTACATCCCGTGTACATCGAGTTTGGTGCTCAAAATTAAAAATTGTGTCGGGTTTCCATGTCACATCATGAGATCCATGATCCTTGACCTTCCATATACTAGAAACGTTATGACTTGACCCTTCAGTTCCATTTGAAGGCTATAAATTGGGCCATATCCAAACCGTGGAAAATGAGAGAATTCAACTTTTGAGAGCAAAGATAATTTGGAGAAATTTTCACTTCACATTAAGTCTGCATCCCTTTGTCCTTTAAAGTCTGAACACATTATTCGACCCCCAAGTTCTTCCCTGTTTGAAGGAGAACCTCATTGTCTCTCTTATATGAGCTTGCCTTTGGTGGAGAATTGAAGTGGTGGAGGCCCAGTTGGAAGGGACTTAGTTTCTCGGTTCCGAGACGTGCCGACACAGAAGTTTGTCACTTATAGACTTTTGTTGATCTTTTTTTAATAGAAATACTCTTTTCTCATCCAATTGATGTCTTGCAAATATTTGAATTATTATTCCATGCACGAATTTGTTATGAATATTAATGGATTATGTTATTGTATGTCCTAACATTATATATTATCACGATATGCTTGTGTATCTTGGGTGTTGAGGACAAGTTGCAGGTATAAAGCTTTGAGTTGAGTGCTCAATGGTGGTCTTCATCGAACGTCCGAACGAGGTAGGTTATTTATCTTGTCTTGTTAGCATTTTCATTTATATAGCATACTTGGGATTAGAGTGGATTTCTGCAGTCATTCTATCTATTGTGGTTTACCCCATGTTATAAAGTGATCTTCCTCGTAACAGAATCAACGACCATATTGGGGATTGAATCTTCTATTTTGGGGTTTGGAGTGTTTTCCTCCTTCGATTGCTCTCTGTTAACTTGAGTTTCCTTGTCGCATGATTGCTTGACAACCTATTTTTACTTTGTATCTATGTTTCTTGGACTTATCCTTACCCTGGTAGTGTTTTAATACATATATGTGGGTTTTCCCTAGACAGACGCGTACATACACGAGTTGTCTTTCTATAGGGCACGTACATACATGAGTTTTCCTTAAACAATCATGTACATCAACTTTTTTTTGCTTACTTGTTGAGTTTGGTGTTTGTTGGGTGAGCTTTGATGGTTGTTGAGTCTTCTTGAGTCTTTGTCCTAACTATTGAGTGCTTGCAGGGTGATAGGAAACCTTTTTATGGTTGAATTTTCGGGAGGTTTTTCTTTCTCATCATATTTTTCATTGGTTGTCCTTGCATCTTGGTCCGAGTGTTTCCTTCTTGGTATCCTGCTTGGCTTGTCTCTTTGTGCCTGCAGTAGGGTCTATATATCAAGCTATTATTCAGTCTTTGCATTTTCATTCTTTATATTGAAAATACAAAAATATACATTTTGCATTTTGGCATTTGCTCTTTTGGTGGTTTAGTATTGATCTTGATACATATGAAAGATTGCATATTATTTGAAATTGCAGAGTTGAATTGAAAGTTGCATTTTGAAAAGCTTATCATCTTTTGAGAATTGAAGATTAGGACATAGCTTTATGTTTATATTCATTTCTTTAATATGTTGAGTCATAACATCATCAATTTCACGACCACATATTTTGAGTAAACAAAGCCATTAAAAGTAACGTTGATTAATCAAAATTGATTAGAAACAATTTTATTTTTCAGAAGTACACAAACAAGCATAGGATATAGGGCCTTGGAATAGGATTTTGTGAGTAAACTTCTCTAAGGCTATTAAACTCAACATATGTGTCTAACCAGGGAGTCGTGAAATCCATTGTATAATAAGTGATGTCAGGAGGCTCCGCTCACACTGAAGTTAAGAATGAGGTCATGCGAAGTTGGTTGCGGAGATATCTCTCTAATACCTTCTTAGCATCAAAGATATTTCTAGGGATCTATTCGTATTTGGGGGTCTTGCTAGTACCTTTACCTCCCTAAGAGGCGAGGCTTTCAAGATTTTGGGCTTTGTGACCCTGTCCATACGGTGGACCTAACTTACGATTATTTGCTTGCGCCTTGGTTATATCATGGTGGCTTTAGTTGCTTGAAATAAGTAGCCACATAGGTTACTTGCAGGGGTTGTTCTGCAGGTACCCTAAGTCAGCTAAGGGTCAGACAACACACAACCTTTATGGAGGATTACCTCTCCGAGGGGATCTGATCGACTGCATTATTAATCCCATGAGGGCCCTTATAAATGATTTTGATACCTCCGATCTTTTGAAGGGAATCTCAAGCCCCTCTTGGGAGAGACATTCCTACTCTATTGAGGGAGGCCCCTTTTCAGCCACTATCTTTTGTTTGTGTGCATTTGGCCTTTTTGTTTATTTTGGTGTGCTCTTTGATTGTTAGTTGGCCTTAGGATTTGTTTTTATATCTTGAGTCTTGAGTCATCGTGGAGCCAGACCAGCTTCCTCGCAGGTCTCATCGTTTGTTGAAGTTACCACTGCATCTTGAGTCTTTTCCTTCTAAAAGGCGTAAAGTTATCAAACGTGGTACACACACCTCCACTTACCAGACTTGTGATCATACAAGTATGAGTATTGAGTTGATTCAGAAAGATATTGGGAGTCCTTCAACTCCCATACCTACTATAGTTAATGGAACTCTTTCGACGCCTTCAACCAGTACGGTTGTAGTGTCGGAGGTTCCCGTCATCACTCTTATCCATCCTGTGGTTGTTGCTCAACCCATAGTAATGAACCCTTTTGGGTCTCTTTTTGGTACACCTGGATACAATGCTCAGTCTATTCCTTCGGTCTCTAACCCTTTCTCTTTTGGTATGCCGAATATGACATTGCAACTTTTGTCTTCCATTCCAGCGAATAATGCAAATCCTAGTATTGGACTTGGGGGCATGGCTCCTCCGCATATTCCACTCTCATTTGGTGGAGCTCATATTCCCCAAACGAATCCTATGGTTGGAAGCCAACCTCCTTTTCCTCCTGGGTCTAATCCTAGTCTTAATGCTCCTGGATGGAGTAATCAACCAGGTGGACAAGCTACTGCCTATGTTTCATCCTTTACACCTTCCTCCTCCACACTGATTCCGACCAACACATTTGGTATAACGAATCCACCTCTATCCTCCGTTTTTCCACCCAGAGGGAGTTAGTTTCATACTATGGGAAACCCCCAACTTGGAGCCACTCCAGTTGGGGGAAATGTTTACAACCCTCATTATATTGTTCCTACAGGTATGGTGCCCACACCACCTCTTATGAATCAGTTTGGATGAGAGTATTACCATACCGGATAGGGCCATGGTGCATACCATAACCCTAGTTGGGTTGCAATCCCTCAGCATCAATATTTCTCGGGAGCATGGGCTCAGATATCGTAACCCCGACTCTCGTTTTTGGCCACGCTTAATTTGCCAGATTTGTCAAGATTAATGAATGACCTGGTGCGTCGTGATCCATCATGGTCCCCCATCCCCACCAAGCTTCCTTCGGATATTCTGAAATTCGAGGGCAAGACTGGTGAGGATCCTGGTGATCATGTCACTACTTTTCATCTTTGGTGCTCATCCAATTTCCTTAATGATGATTCTATTCGTATGAGACTATTTCAACGCACCCTTACGGAGGTTGCATCGAAATGGTACATTGAGTTACTAGGGGGAACATACAAAAACTTTAATCTGATGGTTTTAGTCTTTCTCAACCACTTCCAGTTGTCGATTCATTACGATGTTGGCATAGAACTTTTGTCAGCCCTACGCCAAGACAAAGGCACCCATATCTCGGACCACATCCAAGAATGGCATAGATGGAAGAGGTTGATCAAAGCCTACATTCCTCCAGAGTTTCTATTGGAATGGTTTCTTAAGTCTTTATTGCCTTATATTTCAAAGGATGTCTCTACATCTAGGGTAACATCTGAAGAGGAAGCTATTTTCAAAGCCCAACAATTTGACCTCATATATGCTCAATCTGGGATGTTATACGAAATTCTTCTTGAACCACCGAGGTCAAATTACTACCCTAGACAAAAACTTGGGCCTCATGTTGATGGCATTATAGGATCTGCAAATACTAAGTCTGCAAACTTGGTGATGCACCAGTTGAAGGACTTGTCTCTAAACCAGTCTGCAGTAGGACAAGCTTCGTCCGTGTCCTCCACTCCCACTTAGTCGGTGGATGTGCATTATGTACAATCGTCGTGTAACCCAAATGGTAGCTAGCAACCAGGAGGGAATAGAAAGAAAGGACGTGGTAATAATCATAAGGGTGGGAGGAATAATAATAATAATAAACCTAAGGACAACACTAATAATGATAGATTGAATAACAATGTTGGTGAGGGAAAGAAAGAAAGGTGGAAGGTGAAGTTTCCTTGTAAACTTTGTACAGATGATCACCTTACCCACTTATGCCCCAAACTTGAGGAATCCACAAGGCTCTTATCTCAACCGCCCATTGTGATGACCAATCCATTTATGCATAATCAACACATGGCCTCGAGCTACTCTAATGCAGGAAATGCGGCAGGTGGGAATCAAAACCCCCCAACGCATGAAGGTGATCGTCTATGTGTAAATATGGTCAAGTCTCAGATTAATGTAGCCACTCGATCTCGTGATTATAGATCTTCACATACTGTTCCAGGTCCAGAGTCTTCCCCTCCTCCAAAAACACCTTTGCAGATCGAAAATCCAGAGCCTCCACCTCGTATTCTGAAAGGAGTACTAAAACGTTCTACCCACAACCCTAATGCAAGAGCTGCCCAAAGCTATTCGATTGTCGAAGATATGGGTCAAACCCCTTGTGCGATGTCGACTTTGGAGGTGCTCCAGACGTGTCCTTCACAGTGGAACGCCTTGCTATCTGCTTTAGGAGCTCTAGACCAGTGTGGCTCTAAGGTTATCAAGTTTGATGTCACAGATGTGAAACCTTGTTTGCCTTACCACGTGGCCTTTCAAATCCATGTGGATTACTCGAAGTATACCATCAAACGTATTGTTATTGATGAAGGCGTTGCAACGTGCATGATGTCCCTGACTTGTATACCGCATTTGATGATTGTTCTTTCCATCCCCATGGAATTCTTCCCACCTTTTTAGTCCAGTTAGGTGGAAAGACGGTGGAGGTGGATGTCAAGGTGGTTGATGTGCCCCTTGATTATAATTTATTACTAGGGCGTAATAGGAATTATGCTATGACTGCCATTGTATCGTCTTTTTTTTGTACTTTATGTTTTCCTCGGGAAGGGAAAATTGTGATGATTGATCAGTTATCCTTTGCGCATTCTAGTCCCAATGCATCAGTTGGACCTTTGATCACTGTGATCGACAATTCTCAGCCAACAACTGAGGATATTGGTGTCATAATGTATTCCTCCCTCATGGGTACCTTTGATTTCGTGGCACCAATTCATCACATTTACGCCATGTCCAGTAAGTATTCCTCCTCAGTGAGGTTTATTCCTTTTCGTACTTTGTATTTCAATGATCATTGGACCCTACCTTCCCCGACCATGTCTTGTGAAGGCTAGTCACATATTGGAATGGAAATGCCACTGTCAGCGGCAGAGATAGCGTATCGGGATGTTCTCGACTCTACTGTTGACCCAGATCATGTTTCCTCGCAGACAGACGAGGAGGATCCTATTATCCATCCCATATGGGCCACCTCATCATCTTGCTCACATGATTGCCTCGATGATACTTTACCTTCGGTTGAAGCCATCTTAGAGGCCATGAATGGTCCTGATAGGCCATGGGATGATATGCATCATTGCTCTTACTTCCTCCCAGAGCTTGTTATAATCAAACATGATGATTTTAGATATACCTTGAGTGAGATGGTCGATCACGCCATGGTTCCACTAGATACGCATGGCATTTATGCCGAAGGAAACATGGCGAGTATTTCTCCTACCGTCATGATCGACATCTCTCAAGTTCCTGAGAAAATTGAAAACATATATATCGGCACGAATTGTTCACCTGAAGAAATTTAGTCATTCGCTTGCTCTTATGAAGAAACGCCACGAATCAACCCTTCCCCCAGACTGGCAGTTAAGCTCCTACCTGACACTTTCGATCTTGAAGAATGCCTCATACACCTAGAGAGCCTAGATGAGAAGCATCGAGATGCCTCTATGACTATCGAAGTGAATAAATGACATGTCAAGGTTCAATATGATAGGTTTGTCTATCCTTGACAGTACCCTGAGGGTGACTTGGTCCTCTTGTATGACCAAGCCAAAGAATCGTTGGGGGCAGGCGAGTTCAACCCCATGTGGCATGGTCCTTATATCATGTGGCATGTGTTAGAAAAAGGAGCTTATGAGTTGGAATATTATGAAGGGAATATGTTGGCTGAGCCCAAAAATGGGCTCTACTTGAAAATATATTACACTTGAGCCCCCAAGCTTGGGCGTGATTCTTTGTATACTAGTGTATCTTAGTGTATATATATCTTTTCATTTGTTGCATAAGCTTGTTTATCGAGTTTTTCCTTGGTTGGTAGATGTCAACGGAGTCTTCAATTTACTTAGGATTCACAGACAGTGCCAGTCGTCATACGCGGAACCTGGCTTCCGTCGCTTGGGTTATTTACTCACCCGAGAGTTAACTGGTGTCTTCAGGTGGCGTTTGTCTAGGGCTATCAATGAATAATGTGGTTGAATATAGCATTGTTATAGAGCTTTTACGTGACACCATTTCACATGGTGTTCGTTCTTTAGAAGTTCACCTGGATTCCCAGTTAGTAGTATGTCAGTTGAATGACAGTTACCGTGTGCGAGACCCTACTCTACTCCAACGATTCCTACGGGTATGACTTTTGACGACACTTTAATTTTATTACTTATAATCACATACCTAGAAGTTCTAATTATGTATCTGATGCATATGATAATTATGTTTTAGATTGGCATTTATCACATAACTAAAGTAAAGAAAATGCATCCATCAACGTACACATTGTAACATATATAAGTAAAGCCGAAGACCAATGTTTTTATATTTCATCTCTCCAAAAAATATGGTGTCATAGTACAAAATGGGGCTCACACCCTCAAAATACATATATGGTCGATATATATAACGACCATGGCATCTACGCCTGTGGTGGTAGATGCGTATCATGATAGCATACTATGGCGTTTACGAGACACTAGAAGGGTCACACCCATGCACAGGGCATACCCACCACCTGCCACTGCATAGCCTCTGACAAATCCTCCACCTGAACCATAGGAATCCTATGTGTCAAACAAGACAGGTTCCCCTGCACATTTTGTAGCACATTCTCTGCATCTCCTCCCATTGGCTCATCTCCCCAGTTCCTTCGTCGATGTCGTGGGAATCCATCTAGTCATCGCGGCCCACATCTGTGTAACAAAGTAATTGTCAATACTTGATACCATCCAAAAATATTTTTGTTTTTTATTCTTTTTGAAAAACACAAAAAAATGAAATATATAAAAAGTTTTCATACCTATATCACCGTAGGAGGAATCTGGTGGCAATGACATATCTGGATCTCCTCTGTAGTCGATCCTAGCATAAGGGTAATTGTCTAATGTTATTCCCTCTCGATGCCACCAGAAGAAGAACTCATCGTTGTAGGGGGTTGGTACCCTACCACCTCCTAACTTCCTCATCACCTCGGTCCACCGTGACATGGATGGATCGCGTGGTCCGCATGGAATGATCTCCACTCTACGGCTCAAACCTGGAACTCGCTCAAAGAAAAAAACTACACAAGATAGATGCAAACCTGAAGTTCTTTTTCCTCCCCTGTTTGCAATCTGTCAGTTGGATCTTCATGTTAGCAAGTATTGAGGTACACCGGTCGTAAATTATGGGTCGCAAGCACTCCACTATGTAAAACATGAGTGGCCTTGATGTTTGGTGCAATGAGTTTGATCCCGTGATCCTTGTAAGTACAAGGACAACAATCTTTAAACTTAGGTTCTTGATCGCCCTAATGGGGATTTAACTCCCTACTTTATCTGTGCCTGCAACACGGTGGGTGGTAATGTAGTCCTCTATGTTCATATCACCCCCAACTCCCCGAGCTTTGGGATTCACTACCTCTCCCTGACGAGACAATCTTGTGATGAAATAGATGTCCTCTACTTCAATTCTCAATGGTTGCCCATCGAGATTGAAGGCCTTTGTATCTGAATCCCAAAAGTTAACTAGCATTTGAAGCAATATCACTTGAGCTCTCATTCTTTTAAGAGCCCAAAACTTGTAAATCCCACATCTTTTTAGAGCAAGTTGGGCCCCTACATCTCTTTCCACTGTTGCATCCACTTCCTCATGCTCTCTCTCTCTCCATTCAAGAACCATCAAGCAAAAGGAAAACCCTTGTTTTGAGTCAAACTTTAAAAAAAACTTGAGAAATCCCTGAGGATGAGACCATAATGCATGCCGAAAACACCAAAGTCCTCGAAATTCCTGCGCAAGAAGAGACAGTAAGTTAACCTCCTCCCCTATTTTTTTATGATGCTTTACCTTGTGATGAAGAGGAGGAGGGGGATGAATTTTCAAATGTTTCAAACCCTGCATGTTATGACACAGATAGTAACACTATTGATAACATTGATGAGTTCATACATGTTGGGAGACGTAGTCGGGATATAGTTGGTTATGACCTAGATCCCATCTATGACACTGAGAGTCATTTCCAGTTGTTTCCCTTACAATTGTCACAACATATTACTTCCAACCAATGGCAACAAGGAGATGAGATTTTTACCTGTACTTTTCAAAAAACCAAGGATGACCTAGTACCTTATTCTCCTGATGATTTTCAGTCTTACCTTGAGATTTTTTATGAGTACCCTTCTGAGCACTTGGACTCTTTTCATGAAGATGATTTCCAACCACCACTGTGCTCAAATTTTGATACAAGTAAGGACATCGTTTGCCTAAAGAAAGTTTCTCATGACTTTTCGCTCCAGCCACCTGTTATTACTTTACCATGCTTTTCCATTAAAGGTGTAGTTGGGAAGTACCTTTTTTGTGTTGAGTTTCCTCTTAGGCAAGCCCTAAACTCCAAGGTTTGGTTGGATGCTGCAAGTTTGAATCAATCATCCCAGTTTTTCAACTTTCCCTTGGTAGTTTTCCAGTCATCTACTAGATCTTTTTTGATCCCTTCCTTGATTTCAGAGCGTGAGAATGCCCTAGGTAGCTAGTTTGCAGGCCCTTTGAGTCGGTTTTCTAAACTTTGCATTTCTCACGACCCTTTCTTGAAGTGGATTCAGTATTTTCCTCGAAGACACACTTGGCAGGATTCTATCCCTCCCACCCACCTCCATGAGTTAAACTTTATGACTTCCAATGATATGAAATATGCTCTAACCCATGTCATTTTTGTGTTTGATTTATCACTGTTCTAGTTTATGATGAAGCACAAAGGCAGGTATTGTGGGACATTGTTGGATTGGCATCATTGATTATTTGACTACACCAAGCATCCAGCCAAAGGTAAGTGTAGGTGAGTAGTTTTCTTTGCATTGTTGATTATTTTTTAGTTAATACACATCTATTATATTTGTGGGGTAGCAATACCACCCCACATTTGTTATTGATGCCCTTTTCGAGTGTGAGAAGGTCTACAGGTTTATGCCAGAGATGTTGAGGTTCTCATGCGCTCTATGGTGAGCACATGTCCCCAAGTTGGAGCCAGATGTTATCCCCGATTTCTAGGGATAACTAGGAGATCATGTCTCGAGGCCCACAGGTCCTAGACATGGAGTACCGAGAGTAGGATTGACCTGAGCATGGCCCTGGAGGGCCCATCTTTCTTCTTCTTCATTAGACTTGTCCTATAAGCAACAACAACATCCATCACCTTCGGCTTGGACTTGGACTTGTATCGGAGAAGACTCTTGCTTCGTGAGGTAATTGGTCCAAGTATCATGGTATGTGTCATGTTTGATCATTATAACTTTCAGATATATGCATCAGATTCCTTTCATTTCTGACGACTGCTTGGATCTTACACTAACCCACTTGACCATGGTTGGGGGAATTAATGGGGTGCCCTAGAAAGCTTGTATCCATAGGTTTTGGTTAGCCACCAGGGAAGATTTTGAAGAGCCATCGTCCGCTCCCACCATATTATCATTTTACATCTTATCTCCCATTCATCTATCCCATTCCCCTAGTCCAGACATTAGGATGACCTATTTGTGGGGTTACACTTTATCCTATGGGAAGAAGGGGCTAAAGGCCCAGGGGGTAAAAGCAGCTGGTAAAAGATAAAAGCCATAAAAATAAAACCTAGAGATGCCTCGCCCAGGGATCCCCAAGAAGGAAATAAAAGGCCTCTCGATAAGAAACAAGAGGGACCCGAAGAAAAAAAACAAAAAAAAAAAAACAAGACCTAACCAAGAGGATGGGGGGTCTCATCACGAGCCAGCCCATTATGTTCATAGGTACCT
>ML829613.1:39605-53323 GCA_009831015.1 Picea engelmannii
ATTTCAGCCATTGAAGAAAAGAGATAGAGCCTAGCCTTTGCTACACTTGTCTTGCTTCTTCCTTTTGAGCTAGCGTTGAAGTTATAGGTTGAAAGAAGGTGACGTCCTAGGCCTAGGGTATCTACACCTAGGGTTTTCATCTTATAGGGTTTGAAAGCCTTGTCTTTACAACACTTTCTCCCTTAGACTTGTTCTTTAGGCTAGCCGTTTTGCCAAGTTCATTTAGAGAAGGAGGAAAGAGCACAAGGCCTTGCTTAAGCAACACCAGAGTGAGCCTCTTTCCCCTAGGGTTTTGATTCTAGGGCCCTGCTTTTGCAGCACCATAGAACCCTACCTTCTAGTCTTTAAGTCATCATCCTTCCAAAATCTTGTTCCCTTTACTTATCTGACTCCATATACCCTAAGGCACTGATATTTGACCTCCAACGTTGAAGCTTTAGTGTACAAAAACTACTTTCAAAACTAAATTTGAAACCCTAATTAACATAACTAACCTAATTAGGGTTGACGTCATAGTTGAATATTTCATCTTGGCACAACAAAAGTGTAATATAAGCAATTAAATGATGATTTGAAGCATTTATTGAGTAAATTGTTGATTGGACATATTGTTGGCTTAATCATCTCTTTAGATGTTGAAGAATTGATTGTCTTTCATAGTTGATTAACAAAATGTTGAATTCATTTTACATCTATTGCAGTACATTGCTTATTAATAATATCAGATAGTCAATGAAGTACTAACCCTTTGAGTTATAGCCTGCATATATATATATTGTGTTGCTATTGTCTTGTTCTGGGCAGGTGTTTTCAATAGGGCATACACTTCATTTATTGGCTGATTAGCCAGACTGTCTGACATTGGTGGTAACCTATGAGGAGGGAACTCTAAAACTTGACTTTATACCTTCTGCCTCTTCAAACCCCAGGTTACCGGGGACATCTCCCCTAGGCTAACCTCCCTAAACAAAAAGAACCTCCCCATCGAGGTGACATTGGGTGGGGAAGGTTCCTATTACGCCAGTTTGGTCTCTATCCTTTACCCTATGACCTAAACTACAAACTGTGCGATAAAAGGAACACATCAATGTCTCCCGATCGATGGATTCTTCAAGTGTTTGACCTCAACACCTTTATTCACACTTGTAAGAATGTACTCGATTCCTTGATACATACTTTCATTATCGGTAGGTTGTCTTATGTTTGTTAATGGTATACCTTAATGACCGATAACCAAATGAAGCCTCATTGTGTTCGACCTCAACTCCTCTATTCACATGATGTAGACTTGCACCTTTGGACGATCATGTAGAAGACTCGAAGACATCAATTTATAGTAGCAACTTTCCTAAGTTGTTTCTATCATTCATTGGACCAGTACCTATATGACTTCAGTAATCATGGGAGATCAGATTGTACTCCATTGTATACAAATATCTTCAGATTGATTTTGAGACTGGTTTTCACTGGGCCTTGTTCATAACTATGATAGCCTATGGCATGTATCTACTTTGTATTGCCTATTCATGGCCATGAACAGTTGTTTGGTATATTTCCACATGGATCTGCATTGTAATTCAAATTGCCAGCCATGTGTACAAAGTCATTATGGATTTTAATATTCTCACGAGAAACTAGTTCGTCCAAATGGGTCTCCATTACTCCACTTCTGAGAATTGAAATGTATTTTGGCCATCGTAGATACTCCTCTGACCTCACACATTAGGGGGCATCTGTTATAGCAAGATTTGTCTCACCCCATGCAACTTGCTCAGAAGGACTTTTCCATTTTCCTATGGAGACTTGAAGTCCCCTTTTGCACTTCCTAGAGCCAAAAAATCATATTTTTCCACAGATATGTGCCCTACGAGTTAGACAATATGCAGGTTGCACCACTACAGCCTACGTACATCGAGTTTGGTGCTCAAAATTAAAAATTGTGTTGGGTTTCCAGGTCACGTCACGAGATCCATGATCCTTGACCTTCCATATACTAGAAACATTCTAAATCGGCCCTTCAGTTCCATTTGAAGGCTATGAATTGGGCCATATCCAAACCATGCAAGAGGAGAGAATTCAACTTTTGAGAGCAAAGATACTCTGGAGAAATTTTCACTTCACATTGAGTCTACATCAAATTCTCTCGGAGTTTCGAATCGTTGAACCCCTCGGGGATCCAACGACTCGCACTCCCCCAATAATCTATGGTGGGGATTAACTCCAGTACTTCGGAGCTTCAGGGCTTCGGCCACTTTCAAAGCCAACCCTAGGAAGCATGGCCCTAGGACCCAACATGAATTATATGGAGATGTTGGTTATCACAAAAACAAAGCATAGAGGCATCTCACCACAATAGCAAGAAGTCTATTCAATGAAGCAATGTGGTAAGTGAAAGTGACATTAGTGGCAAGGAAGGAACCTTAGGAGATACAAAGGGAAATTGGCGCTATTGTATGTCATGGTTGATAATAGGAATGATGCCTTGGATATTTGTAGACATCATTAATGGCAAGTTCACTTATGATCCATTGAGATTACCACTTTAACAAGATCTTGTTGGTATGATGTTGTTGAGACTATTACACTGGCATCAAACATCATAATTGTTTGTAATGAGCATAAGGTGGGTTGAATTAACATAGGTTCAAAGAAATCCTATCACTAGCTTTCGAGTCAAGCTCTAAAACCAGTAAGTTCTCTTCACCTCCATTTAGTTATAAATCTCGAGTTTGAGCCCTAAAATTCTTCCAATTAAGTTTCAAAATTAGCACACTTGATGAGGGTGCCTTTTTCACATCTTAGGCCACATCAATAGAAACATCTCGAACAATTATAAATGTATGCATATTTACAATGTATAAAATCGCCTCAGTTTTATCCTCAATCATGAATGTATACATATTGGACAATGGATAAGTTATTTTCATTTTCAAACATATATGCAATTCATTTCCATGTCCAATGTATAAAAGATAGAAAGGTTAATGTGAATTATAAAATATCGGAGAACACAAATTTGTTTCCTTTAGATAAGAATTGAATTTGCATATTGTTTGAGAATATATTGGAGTAGATCCATCTTAACTTTGGATACATAGTGTGGTGAGAGGGATCAAATCCCTCAAGGTGAAAATTGTCTTTAAATTGCAAAAACTCAAGGACAAATTTGTAGACATAAATCTATCCAATAATCATTATTGAATGGGTTTCCATGAGACTTGAATTGAAACCCATTCGACGATGATGGCATTCACATTGAATGAAGAGACTCAAGAGCTGCAATAATTTCCCATTGCATAAGAATTCATGTTTAATAATTTTATTGATGAACATATTTGTGTAGGGACAATGTTTGACATATTTGTAGAAAGATTCCAATATTCAGAGTTCATATTGACACTCTTGGCCTCGTCTCATCAAGTAGTTTACATGCTTTTTGACATTTGAGAAATATTATAACATATCACAATAAGCTAAGATTTGAAGTTAAGATGGATATATTTTTAGCTTTAGATTTGGGCTGACACCATATATTTTTTATTTAATTAACATTTTATAATCTTTTTAAGTGCCATGTGACAGCTCCATGTCTAACACAAATGAAATTACACATTTCCTTCATACTGAGTTGTGGAAAGCACCTCTCAGTGCAATGTGATTATTGTATAATCTGATTATGGATTTTCCATTCGATCAAAGTTCGGACTTAGAGTTCTTTGATGGAATTGATGAGGATGGAAGTGTTTTTTTTTCTTGTTTTTTTATTTTATTTGGTGACTGTTGCTATGAATTGGAGCTCTTATGAAGATTACAAATTTTTCAAGACGAAAATCTATTTGTTTCAACTCATATATCTCATTTGTTTTGTGTTCGTGATTATTGGTCATTTTTTATTTCCATTGTGCTATAGATCCTCAAATGATCAATCGACACACCATACACGGAGATGTTGTTATGATTAGAAACAATGCATAGTGGTACCTTACCATAATAGAAAGAAGTTTATTCAAAGAAGAAATGCAATAAGCGAAAATAGTGCTAGTGGTAAGCAAGGAACCCCAGGAGATACAAAGGCAAACTGACATTATTAGCCTTCACTTGTCACAAATACAAGCAATTAAAAAACATTGAAAATACAATTAATTAAAAAAAATACATAGTCCTTGCCACGTAAAAAAACAAAAAATGCTCAGCGTTAACTGCATTGAAAGACCCATATGGATTGTTTTAGAGCATATTGCACTTAAGATTTTCCTATTTATTTTGATGTATCTTTGACATGGATTATCATTACTGTCAACCAAATAGAAAGCAACCTTAGCATTTACACTACCCACTTACTCCAACAATTAACATTTTTAGATAATGGTTAGTCATTCCTTTGTTGCAAGGTTGGTTTATAACATTCCTAGTTTCAACTAATGATTTATTGGTGTTGTTAGCACTCTGTAAATTTCCTAGAGGTTGACAAAGAAGGAATCCACAATGGTAACTTTATCCAACCGCTTTTAAAGCTGGGATCTAGCCCTTCCAGCTTCAGAGAGGGATCTCTCTATATGATTTAGCTTTGTTTTTAAATTAGATATTAGGCTAGGTAAAGGAACTGGTAGGTTTTGTTGTAACGGGTTTTTGAAGTGGTTGAGACAGTCTACACCTCCATTGGGCTATGGGGTCTGTGTTATAATCAATATGAGATACAAACCATAAACATAAAGGGAAAAACTCCCACAGGGCGAGATAATGTACTCACTGGATCTACTACTAAGGTCTTTCGCCTGAGCAACTGCTCGGGGTTATCTAACACTATCGCGTGTTCTGGGTTTGGATGAGATCGAGTATGAACTTTCTTGGAAGCCAGAACTATTTTTGGTTTTTTATATATATGTTTTTTAATTTTATGAGTCTGAAAATAATATCTACAAAGTTTGATCAACCTCTAAACATTACTTTCTTCTCAAAGTTTAACGTTCTTTTTAGGGGAAAGAAACGTGAAATTATCGATTTTTTAGTTCTTCCCCAGTATCGTCGCCATTATGTTAGCACTCTGTAAATTTCCTAGAGGTTGACAAAGAAGGAATCCACAAAGGTAACTTTATCCAACCGCATTTAAAGCTGGGATCTAGCCCTTCCAGCTTCAGAGAGGGATCTCTCTATATGATTTAGCTTTGTTTTTAACTTAGATATTAGGCTAGGTAAAGGAACCGGTAGGTTTTGTTGTAACGGGTTTTTGAAGTGGTTGAGACAGTCTACACCTCCATTGGGCTATGGGGTCTGTGTTATAATCAATATGAGATACAAACCATAAACATAAAGGAAAAACTCCCACAGGGCGAGATAATGTACTCACTGGATCTTTAATAGCTTAAATGATGGACAGAAGAAAAGATGAGAAAGACACATTCAACTAAGAAGCAGTCAAGAATTTCTTAATTGAAAACATCAAAAGATAAACATTCAAATCTTTAAAGTCGGAAACAGGGTATCCAAGATAAATCCTGCAACATACATTACTCTTAAAGACTAGTTTCAGAAACCAAAATGATCACAAAGCAATGATAACATTAAACTTAGAGAATAAACGTCACCAGTGAATACACGCAAGAATCATGTAAAGTGCTTCCTCTTTATTAATGGACGATCTCTTAAAAAATGGTTACAGTCTGATAGCGCTAGGGTGTGAAGATCAACAACCCTCAATACTTCGAAAGGTGAAGTATTTATAATTCAAAATACAAACGTTCCTGTCATAACTGATCAGGACGTGCTCATTCTATTTTTAGTCTAACTACTTTTAACTAATCAAAACTGCTTGATGACTCGGTACAACTGTATGCGGAATTTCTGGGGTAGGTCGTTGGCAAGGTTCCTGCGCAACCTCTTCTGACTAGACAGGTGACTGGATTTGGACAACTCATCTACTAATCTAGTAGATCACAAAGTTCTTCCCATTTGAGATGACTTGGCACTGTGACTTTGATCAGTCTATGATACACCTCATCCATGTCTGTATACTTAGCGAATGTGGGCTTTATGAGGAATATGAATCGAATCTCGTGTTGGATACTAATGTCCAACTGCAGGGCATCCATGAATGCTTTGCCAGTGATGATCCCTTGTATGCCTGCAAACTTTGAACTATCCTTAGACACTTCAGCCAATCTCTTCTTGTAATCTAGGAGTGTCATTAGTTTGTCATTAATGACTTTCAAACCAGGTAGGCCTTTCTTTTGGAGAGCATCAATCTTATTGAATAACTTTTGTACTCCTTGATCCATGACTTGAACCTTTTCCTCAAGCTGAAGCATTAGACTTCTCTTGGTTAAAACCCTTTTTACTTCAAGTATGGTCTCTGTTATGTCCTCGATCTTTAGTTCTTCTAGTTCCTCTCTGGTCTTGGAATTCAGGAACCTGATGATCTCATTTGCTTGTGTTGGCATGTCTCCCAATTCCACTCTGATTTTCTCAACAGCCTGTTTGCTCCTCTGGCGCAGCTCATCTTGTTCAAACATGATTTGGATCATGGGCCAGATTTCACTTATGGACTTGGTGATGTCTGTCCATACATTCTCTTTGACCTCAGCCAAAGTCTTCCCTACCATTGTTTGCTTTTGGAGCTGCTGTAACTCTTTCCTGAGCTGTTCAGTTACCTGCTTCTCTTTGGATAGGCTTTTCTGGAAGGAAGTTTTGAGCTCTTGGAGGTTCTCCACTTCTTTCTTAAGCCTGTTGATTTCTGTCTCTTGTAGGTTCATCTTCTCCATGGACTTGGCAAGGTCTATTGTTCCTTCTGGTAGTGACATTGGTGTTGCAGATGGGATTGTTGTCACTGTTGTTGTGCTTGCTCCTGAGATAGGAATGGCACTCAATGGAATGACTTCCATTGGCTTCATCTGCTCCTTCTCCTTCAATAATCTCTCCATCTCAGCTTCCATTTCTTTAAGTTGAGCATTCTGCTCCATGAGCAACTTTAGCATCTCATCCTTCTCACCTTCTTTCTCTGCTATCTCCTTAGCCTGTGAGTCCTCTGTCGGCGGGAGCTTCAACTGTTTTCTTAAGGATCCGATGTTGGCATTCTTCTTCTTTATCATCTCTTCTGCAGCTTTGACATTTGACGGATCATAGCCGATCTTTAAAACTAGCTCCTCCAAGGTCTTCATTCTATTGTCCTTCGCAAAAGATGATATTTTCTCCAGCTTGAGCTGCGTTTGAGCATTATTCAATGATACCTGAAATTTTGCTGCAGAAGCTGAAGCATGTGCCAATGTGTGAAAAACCATCTCCCCTGTTTGTTTGTGCAGATCCATTTGATCTGTTGGGTGCACATCCTTCGCCTGGAATTCGAAAGTGGATCTCTTGTAATCTAAAATCACCTTGGGATCCGGTACCTAGGCTTGGAGATAGGCCATGTGCATTCTACCCTTCTCTGTATCAAATGCAGACAGTAGCTTGTGTTGCGCGGTGGATGACTGCTTTCGAAACTGGGTGTAAGTACTGCTGGTGAGTGTCTGGTTCTTCTTCTTGATCAACTTGTATTTCTCGAAAATGCCCAACTTGGGCCCAGTCTTGCCTGTCTCAGTGTCTATTGGGGAATCTGAGGATTTCTTTAGCACTGCTGGGGTGATGCCTTGATAGAGGCTCGAACCAAACTATGGAATGACAGGCTTTATTACCGTGGTAGTTACTGTGGAAGGTGAAGCTTCTTGTTCGACTGTCGTACACGGCACTGAAACTGTCTTGGGCCTCTTAGTGTGCAACTTGAACTCTTCTGATGATACCTCCATTACAGGCGGAGACGACTCTTGTCGAGGCCTTTTTTCCTTAGGGACCTGTGGCGTGTTAGTTGGTGGCACAGTTGTCGGGGGAACCTATTGTTCCACTTCGATCAAGGTGTCAGGCACCCACACAGTCTGATTGGCAAATTTTTCGATCTCGGGCTTGGACTCGTGAACATACGGAATATTTTTATTTTTTACCCGCATCTCTGAAATGATCCCGCAAGGATCATAGTGCCATGGGAAACTCGTAAAGAGTTTCATTTCTCTCAACATTCTGTCAACTTCTTCCCCGGCGCCTCGACTGTTGCAAATGAAAGAGCCAATTTGCCCCTTGATCGGCAACTGTTGTTTTTTCTTCAGGGATACAAAGTGAATGTCATCTGAGTTCATGATCTGCCTGATATACTCTAATGCAAAAATTCTTACCGGCACATACTTTGGCAGCTTGTAGGGTGCCAATTCGCACCCGAAAACTCTGATTTCGGTGTGGTTTTGGTACAGGTACCAGTCTCCTGTCTTTGCGTTGTCCGAGAGATGCAGAATTCTCTGGACTTCATCGTTTATTTGTGGCTCAGGCCTGCCACTCAACATGCTTACCACAGGGTGGTAAAACAGATCAATGAATGCTTTGAAGTCGTATTCTGTAGAGTTACGCTTCAACAAAGAGGTCCATGATGTTACTGGCTGAGGCTTTCCATCTGCGTCCATTTTCTGCATAGAAAAACTGAATTTATCGGCTTGATAAAAAACAAACATGTAGGCCAATATGGACGAATATCTAAACATGCCCTCCGTGCCAAAGTTCACGAACTTCTCGTGAATATTGTCGGCCAAGAAGGTACTGAAATCAAACTGTGTTGTAGGTTTTTCATCATTGGAGAAAATGGATAGAAAACCCAGGATGGGATCATCTACCCACTGGTCGGAATAGTAACCTAACAGGGCACAAAGAGAGGAAATGACTTGATTTCCCTTGGTGGAGAACATGGATGACGGGTAGGGTGGATTGGTGGAAGGGAGTTGCGCGAAGGTGGGAAGGAATAGCTCAAAAATTTGAGCTCTCTGGGGAAAAGTCATTTTTTGATATAACTCTGTAAGGATCTCTAGGCTGAAAGGAGAAACGGAATCGGCAGGCGGGATTTGCATCATTTGGTTAATGTCTCCGGGAGTGATGAAGAACAGGACCTCTCCGGATGAGGAGACTACGGCCCTCTAGTCGGGGATATAGTGTGCTTGGCATTTGAGGGTGAATTCGGGGAAGTGGTGGATCTGGGGAAACATGTACAGGGGCAAATTGGACAGAGAGACACTGATGAAGTACATGGTCAGTAGCCAAGAAAAACTGCACAATTACCCCCTTTACTCTGCACATTCCGATTTAGATTCATTCATCTTGTACACGGATGGGGACACGGAGGAGATTAAACTCAGATGATGGAAGACCTATCTGGTCAAGATGAAGGCCTAGAGAGCATTGAGGTAGCAAAAATGAAGAATGTGATAACTGAAGAGTTACCCGCTGATTTTTGGAGTATGGATTTTGACGGAGCTGTGAGTAAAGAAGGAGCAGGAGCGGGAGTCTGGCTGCATAATCACCGAAACAGGTACTCAGAAAATCATTCCTACAAGTTGAATTTTCAGTGCACTAACAATGTTGCCGAGTATGAAGCTTTGATGCTCGGTCTGAAGCTGTTGAAAAAAGTTGGTGCTAAGCAGATAATGGTAAGGGGTGACTCTGAATTAATAATCAAGCAAATCAAAGGTGAGTACTCTGCTAAACATCCACGCCTTAGAGCCTACAAGAATGTTGTTCTTGATGCCTTGAGGTGTTTTACTGAAGTTGACTTGCAGGTAATGCCGAGAGGACAGAATATTCTGGCTGATGGATTAGCTACGTCAGCAGCCACCTGTAAGATCCCATTCCGCGCGACTCACCCATATACTGTTGAAGTGAAATGCAGACCTACAGTCCCCGACAATATTAGGTACTGGCAAGTCTTTGGAAACGATGATTAGATTGATGACTTTCTGCAATGTAAAAACGATTTTGAATGTACTAATATAGATTTAGATAATGAAGACGAAAATGTAAATAGTTTGGATTTTGAAATTGATAGTGTAAATATCGTAGAGTCAGAAGAATTAGGTGATGACGAATCAGATGTTGACGTTTTACAGTTGAAAAGCAATATTTTGCCTAGAGGTCTTGTTCCTTTAGAAGACTTGTTTGGCAGTGACGATGTAGCCAAGAAACCCAAAATTGAAGCACACGGACAAGAGGTAGAAGAATGTAATATAGGGACCGAAGAGAAACCTAGGATGGTCAAACTATCCAAATCCTTACCCCCAGAACAAAATCTCAAATACATTGAGTTATTCAAAGAATATTCAAATGTTTTTGCCTGGGGCTATGAAGATTTGAAAGCCTATGATACCAGCATCATACAACACATGATTCCCATAAAAGAAGATCAAAAACCATTTAGGCAGAAACTTAGGAGGATAAATCCCAAGTTGCTTCCTCTGATAGAAAAACAGATCAAGAAAATGTACGATGCCAAGATCATAGTCCCGCTGCATTTTTCCAAGTGGGTCTCTAATCTAGTCCCTACACGTAAGAAAACCGGGGAAATCAGACTCTGCATTGATTTCCGAAATCTGAACAAAGTATCCCTGAAAGATAATTACCCATTGCCGAAAATGGACCACCTCCTGCAAAGGGTGGTCGGGTCCAGTCAGATATCTATGTTAGATGGCTTCTCGGGCTACAACCAGGTCTTAGTTCACCCAGATGATCAAGATAAAACCGCTTTTACCACACCATGGGGCACTTTCATGTATGTGAAGATGCCTTTCTGTCTGATGAACGCAGGAGCCATGTTTCAGAGGGCAATGGATATCGCCTTCATGGAAGAAGCAGGTAAGTTTATTGTCGTTTATTTAGATGATGTGACTGTGTTTTCCAAATCTGACGATGAACACCTGCGGCACCTTAGATGAGTTTTCGAGAAATGTAGAAGGTTTGGGATTTCTTTAAATCCTAAGAAGTGTCTTTTTGGGTTAGAAGAAGGCAAGCTGCTGGGACACATCATCTCTAAAGATGGAATCAAAATAGACCCCAGCATAATCGAGGCCATCCTAAAAGTAGAACACCCAAGAAACCTCAAAGAACTACAATATTTTATTGGGCAAATTAACTTTCTACGAAGATTCATTCCCAATCTGGCCGAACTCCTCAGAAATATAACAAACATGCTTAAAAAGGATGTAAAAATAAAATGGGACTCTGAATCCAGACAATCCTTTGAACAAGTCAAACGGGCACTCACAGAAGCCCCAGTTTTGATCAGTCCCGATTTCACTAAAGATTTCTATCTTTTTTCTTTCGCCTCTGAACATACTATAGCAGCGGTATTACTGCAGAAGAACAGCGAAGGGTATGAACAACCCATAGCTTTCTTCAACAAAGCATTAAGAGATGCTGCCTTGAACTACAATATCATGGAGAAGCAAGCTTTCGCTTTGGTAAAAGCCATAAAGGACTTCAGGGTCTACATTCTCCATTCACACACCATAGCTTATGTTCTGAACGCGGTCGTAAAGGATATCTTGACACAGGACAACCCTGATGGAAGAAGGGGAAAATTGATTGCAGTCGTTTTAGAATATGATATAGATATTAAGCCCAGAAAATTAATCAAAGGCCAAGGCCTTGCTAAATTAATGGTTGAATCTAACTTCCAAGCTCTTGACATTAATTTTCTAGATGTGGCAGATGAACAGGGCGAGATGGCGACTCCAAATGTTAGAGAGGTATTTCTCAACTCTCCATGGTATGCAGACCTTATATTCGTTTTACAAAATTTACAAGCTCCCCCTGGTTTGACTAAGACTAAAGCTAGATTTTTAAAGTTGAAGGCTTTAAAATTCTGTATTCTAGAAGGAAATTTATATTGGAAAGACCCTGTAGGCATTCTACTAAATTGTCTACTGAAGGATGAAGCTGATAAAGTGTTGCAAGAGTTTCATGTAGGAGAATGTGGTGGCCATTTGAACTGGAAAGTCACAGCCAACAAAATACTCAGAGTTGGATTCTATTGGCCCACCCTTTTCGTTGATGTGCATCAGAAGGTAACAGCATGCCACCAGTGTCAACTGTTTGAAGGCAAAAGGAAGCTCCTTCCTCTACCTCTGAAACCAATCTCAGTTGAGGCCCCTTTCCAGCAATGGGGGCTCGATTTCATTGGAGAGATACACCCACCTTCTTCAAGCCAACACAGGTGGATTCTTACTGCCACCGATTATCTTACCAAATGGATCGAGGCAATACCAAGCAGGCAAGCCACTGACTATGTTATTATCAAATTTCTTGAAAATAATATTTTGTCTCGTTTTGGTTGTCCTAGAAAGATTATAACTGACAATGCAGCCACCTTTCGGTTGAAGAAACTCATAGATTTCTGCAACCGGTACCACATTGGTTTGGGGCATTCCATAGCCTACTACCCTCAGGGGAATGGGTTGGCAGAATATTCAAACAAAACTTTGGTAAATATCATCAAGAAAACACTGTAGGAAAACAAGAAGTCATGGCACGACAAGTTGGTGTTTGCTTTATGGGCAGATAGACTGACCACCAAAAGGTCAATTGGTATGTCACCATACCAGTTGGTTTATGGTACAGAGGCGATTTTCCCCACTTCTTTAGGAGTCCCGGTCATGAAATTACTTCAAGAGGTGCAAGCTGAACCAAATGACTCACAGAGAAGGATCAACCAGATGATCCATTTGCAGCAGACTAGAGAAGAAGTTTTCAACAAAACACAGGTCATCCAAGAAAACATCAAGAAGATCTTTGACAAACGAACCAAGGAGGATGATTTTGAGCTGGGGGATTTAGTGTTGAGATGGGATGCCAGGAATGAAGACAAAGGAAAACATGGAAAATTTGATAATCTGTGGACAGGGCCATACACAATCCAAGCTTTCAGAGGAAACAATGCCTTTTTGCTAAACAATGTTGATGGGTCAGATCTTCCAGGAGCACCTGTGAATGGCAGGATGCTGAAACATTACATACCACCTCAGTAGAAGATTCGAGTTTTCCACTCTCCATTGTGCATACCGTTTTAATTTTAAATTTTCGATTGCATTTTCTGAGTGAAGAACATCAGTCAGTTGGTTGAAGCCCGAAGAGAAGGCCCTAAGCTGTTGATCATTGTTTTTCCCTTTTTAAAAATAAAACCAACGAAGGCTACTATACAGATTTGTTTAGAATGACAGGAACCAGGATTCTTGGCACTTAACAGGGCAAGTACCATCCCCAGGTGGAGCCGTTGTTATCACCCTATAATTTAGGGGATCAACTGGTGACTGAGATATTATCTGTTTCTAGCATTTTTGTTGACAAATGATTTTTCATTCTGCAAATAATTTGAAGAAAAAGAAAAAGAAAGAAAAAGAAAAAAGAAAAAAGGAAAAAGAAAAAAGAAAAAGAAAAAGAAAGAAAAGAGGGCATAAAAGAATTGAAATGAAAGCCCCATGCAATAACAGTAACTTGGCCATACCTTTCAAGCATGGCCAAGTTCTTTTCAAATTTAATGTTGGATAGATTAGTGAATAAATCTGACCAGACTGTCTAATCCTGGTCAGATAGCCCTTAGGTTAGATTAGTGAATAAATCTGACCAGACTGTCTAATCCTGGTCAGATAGCCCCTAGGTAGAGTAATTTCTTAATCTGGGTTAACTGTTTAATCTGGGTTAACTGTCATAGGAAGATAGGTTACCATGTAGGTTAGTTGTTTTATTACTCCATCCCAATAAAACCAGCTGGATGAAACATGTTACACCATATCTCAAGTGCCTAAAGAATAGTTTGGTCGAGGTCCCTTGGTGGTGTCTATGTGAAAAGTTTGAGAAAACCCATAAAAATACTCTTATCCTAA